>VXAX01006189.1:143533-182540 GCA_013399835.1 Leptocoma aspasia | reverse complement strand
CCCCCAAAAAAAAAAAAAAAAAAAGAAAACAACTGGGATTTCAGTAAATCTGTATTTTGAATTACAATAAATATTTTATAAATCTAGTGTGTGTTTATTTCTCTCTTCTCTTAAGCTGCTGATGCTTAGCACCTTTGCAGACAGAAGAGTAGTCTGGCAGCCTGTCAAGCTGATCTACCATGCAATTCTAGCCACTCTTGGACTAGAGTCTGCCTTGGCAGATAGGACCATTGGGTCCCGTAGATTTCATTTTATCGTAATTGGAGAAAAAATAGGTAGGGTTTCTTTCCCAAAGTAAATACATGCCTTGTCACTGGAGTAAATTGACTGCATGCAGAGACTAAACCTCGCCTGCCTGGAAGAGCAGGAAGAGTAGAGAAAGTTCAGGTTTAAAATCGAAGGCATATGAGAGAACACCCTGTTGAGATGAGGCTCACATCTCTCAGAGCTATTATTTCAGACTCTGTGAAAGCTTAAGCAGACATCTCTGCCCAGGTTATACTTAGTTCATGTTTTCAAGACTGTTTTGCAACCACAGCAGCTTTTAATGAAAGATGATGTTTTAGGAAAAGTGTTGCTGTTCAACACCACCTCTTGGTACTGCCTTGGTTTCAGCTTTTCCTTGGAAGAGGATCAAGGAAGAAGGAAAAATTGAAAGCAAAACCTCTAGATATGCAGAAAATGGATTAACTCAGTATATTCTGAAGCTGTGAGTGTAGTTTACTTTTCTTTACTCTTTGGCTTTCCATTCCAAATTAGAGCCATGAAGCAACTGAGACTTTTCAGAATCAGCTGTTCTACATGTAATCCAGAAGACACAAAGCCTTTTTCTTTATGTTTTGCATAACATGAAAACGGCTCAACCTAAATTATCTCTAAAAGATTAGCATAGGAACTGATATAAGAGGATTTGCTGCAGGTGGGGGAGATGAACATTTGTTTTGTAGATAGGAGCAACTGAAAAGCAAGTAACTTAGAGATGAAGATTCCTACTCAATCTTCCACTGTAGTTTACCAGTGATCAATATTCATTATTCATCTTTTTACCAGTCTAAGAATGTATTTCGGAGCTTTAAAACTGATACAGATACTTACACAATTCAGTTCTTACATACTGGCAGGAAAAGAGGTCTCATGTAAATTGAATTGCCTTAATTTTCTCCCAGATTTATTAATGCTTTGGAGTAAGAGGCCAAATGAAAAAATATCCAAATGTCTGCTTCATTTGAATTGGATAAGAGGAGAATGGAAGTGCCCTCAGGGTAGCTCCATCTCAAGGATCATGGAATGGCCTATGTTGGAAGGAGCCTTAAAGATCATCTAGTTCCAAGTCCCCTGCCTTGGGCAGGGACACATTCCGCTAGAGCAGGTTGCTCATAGCCCCATCCAACCTGGCCTTGAACATTTCCAGGGATGAGGCAGCCTCTCTGGGCAACCTGTGCCAGTGCCTCACCACCCTCAGAGCAAATAATTTATTCGTAATATGTAATCTAAAGCTACTGTCTTTCATTTTGAAGCCATTCCCCCTTGCCCTGTCAGTACATGCTCTTGAACAATGTCCCTGTCCATGTTTTTTGTAGGCTCCCTTCAAGTACTGGAAGGCTGCAATCAGGTCACCCCAAAGCCTTCTCTTCTCCAGGCTGGACAAACCCAATTCTCTCAGCCTTTGCTCATAGGAGAGGTGCTCCATCCCTCTGGTCAACTGGGTGGCCCCTTCTGGACTCCAGCAGCACCTTGCACTTGGCCTTACTAAACCTCATGAGATTTGTTACCAGACCAAAAAAAACACAGAGCATAGTTTCTAGTTTACAACCAAGCTCAATATGGACACAACAGGAGATGTAAATGAAAAACACCAAGCAAAATGCCAAAACAAGCATCACATCCTTTCTGTTAGCAATCTGCCATTCTCTGCCAAATCACAACCATGTGGGTTTGGGTCTATAAAAGTGGTGCAAAGCAGGGTTAAGATCTCCAAAAGGGAGATGAGAAACAGACAAAAAATGGCCACATATCTTGTCACTTAGAGACAGTAGAGCAAGGAAGAGAAGTTCCACGAGAAGCCAATTATTTGTTTTGTGTTGATACACTACATTCACACACGTAATTATTTTCTTCTAACACAGAAGGCATAAAAGGGACAGACAGAAGCCAAAAGCACAAATCGTCTGAAGACAAAAATTATTCTATTCAGTATTTAGCATGGGGGAATTTTAATCCTCCTAATGCAAACTGCTAGCACCCATGCTTTCTGCAGGGAGATTCACAGGGAGCACAGGAAACAGAATTTACCCTACACACAAGTGCCACGCTATGAAATAACAGGGTTTAGGGATCACTGATTGAATCCAACCCTGTACAGATCTAAATCTCCCACCCCAGATAACTCCAGCAAGGCTTTGAGAGGTAGAAAACACTCATCATCACCATAAACTGGAGCGGACATATTGTCAATTAAGGAATCTTAAGTATCACAGAATTCCACACTGGCCAGGTACAATTCCTTTAATAGTAACGCATACTACTAATAAAGTGATCTTCCTCTTAAGTGCTGATGAAACCCACAAAGGGATTTCCTCCAGAACACTGTTAGCAGAGCTTGCTGAAAGAGATGTTCTCACCTGGGAACATCAATGGGTTTGTCAAAAATGGCAAAATCAAAAACGATGAAGTTTCCCACTCTGTGGCCATAATAAATATTTTTTAGAATACTTTGATATGATCTGCAGTTTCTACCTTGTACCAAGAATTACTTCTTCACTCACCCCTGAGTGTACTTGGGTCTGTTTTAGTCCTTGTTCCTCCAAATAAGTTACAGTAGGCTTATGTTATCTCAGCAGCTATCAGTACATCTCCTAACAACATAATCACCTTGTCACACCTCACAGACTTGAAAAGCATCTCTGACAATGAGAGTTTGCTCTCAGCCCCATTTTAATGGGGTTGGAGGTTTGGGGTTTTTATCACCTTGTTTCAATCTTACACACACCCTTTCCAAGTTGTAAATGAGTGACTATGTCATCTCCCCTATGTCATCTCCCCCTAGTTTTCCAAACTACCAAATTCACAAGCATCAATTTCCCCATTAAACTCCTTAGCCATAATACTAATGAGACAATAGCTATAATACTGTTATAAGACAATACTTCAATACAAAATACTGTACTTAAAAAAAACACCACATAGCTACATTATGTAATTTCATCACTCACTTTCTTTAAAGATACTCTCAAGATTTGAAATAGGTCTCTTTCAAGAAGCCTGTTGACTTTATGAACTAAATACATATATATAGAATATACATGTCTACAAGTATTCCACATTTTCATTGACTCCTTGCATGATCATACAAACATATTTTTTAACCTTTCAATGTTATTTATTCACAAATGCACTGTAAAGGATCAGAGATCTTTGCTTGGATGGAAATGAGGATTCCCTGGCTTTCTAATCAACGTGTCCTCCCAACAAGACTGAGATAGCATATCTTCATAATCAGGTCAGCTTTAATTACAAGTTCAACAAAGGAGATGAGGGAATACAACTTCAAACTATAGAGCTTTGAGAGATAAGACACTCAAAAATTTAAATGTTTATGATACGGCTGTATTAGCTCAGCATTTGGTTTACTGGTAGTATTTGCAAATCTTTGCAGTCTGATCCATAATACCTTTTGTTTGTTAGATAGATTTGCATCGTAATCTACAGAAGATGTGAAGTATGCATTTAGTAAATATTTACAAGCCTTTGTAAAGTTTAACCAGACATTTGCTTTAGCTATGCAGTCTGGATGCTTTATCATTTTTTTAGATGCAAATTAATTTAGAAATTAAACATAAGTAATATTTCTATGCATATTGACTTCAATTAATAGACAATTTAGAAAATTTAGGTGGATTTTTAATTTCTGTTTCTAATTTATTTCTAATTCCCAAGTGACAGCTGGCAGAATCTAACAGTAGAATAAGCCACCTTTCAGGTCTGCTGCCCAAATCCAGCCTTCAGCCAGCAAATATCAAGTGCTTTCCAGTGGATGCTGATTATTCATAGGAGTGTTTGAAAACAAGGGGTGGTCTTTGCCCAGTTCCAGTTTAGATGTGAGTCAGACACCTTGCACCCGGCCTCCCTGTTAGGAACTTCAAAGAAACAAAAGATGGAAAAAAGAAAGAAGCTGTTCTTTCCTTTGCATAGAAAAAAAATCTCCAAGAAAGTTTCAAGAAACATTTCTGGCAATATTAAGGGAATATACCCAATTGTTTCCCATGCATAGTGATTATTGTGGAGCTTTTTTCAGCCCAGCAGACAGTTTGCTTAAGAAAGAATTTTTTAGTGCAGCAGCAGGGTCAGGCAGCATCTTTCAATATGCATGGATTCAGGAGAAGGAAATCACTCATTCAAGTCATTTGCAAGTAAAAGTTTCTTACCAGATTGAATGCTTTCTTGCTGAATAAATTTGGTTCTTCTCTTTAGGCAAGAATATACTCCCCATACTTCTCAAATGTATATTTTAAATGCTGCAGGTTGCAGGCTACCTGATGAATCTGATACTCATTAAAACTATGATGGAGTTTTTTAAAAAAGTTCTATTCAAAGCAGTATGAAACTAATTTTTGTTATCAGACATAAAAATTTCATACTCTTGTACAAATCTTCTGAATTTGGACTTATTGTGGTAAGGCCAAATGTACATAAAATTAGGAACTGAACTTTATTAAAATGAAGATGTGTTAAAAGTCTCAAGGCTGCTTTAGAAACTGTCTACTGTGTCTACCAAAAAATTTCAAGCAGTAAATCAAAGAATCCTAAAAATTAAAAAACGGTTTCCAGCAATTTACTTGCCATGGATTAAGACCCTATTTATGCACTGGCATACATATAAAAGAGTATATACTGACAGATGTTTTATATGAAAATTAGTTATAAAAAAGCCAATCTCTGAGCTCTACAAACAGTATTTAATTTACAAATAGCCAATAGAGACAGTGTATTTTTATATTTACTTGCATTAAAAGAATAAAAATCACTGTATGGTTTCCTCTATCAAAAGATCCTGCAGAATATCCCTAATCCTCTTCTAATGTTGTGGCTGACTTAATGGGGAGCTCCCAGTTCTTTGGCCAGGCATTTGTCCTCGTGTTTTGTTGAGGGTGCTTTGCTCATAGTTAATTCTATAAGGTAATTCAGCAATATCAACCTTTCTCCTTCGGAATAAGTAAATTCCCTCTAACAAAATTTAATTAATTTTTTTCTATAAAGGAAAAATTATACCCCTGTGTAGTGTATGAATCCTAATGTAGGTATATGGCAGGTATTTAAGGGACACTTCCGACACTGCTGTTTCTTTTAACACTTTGTTATGCAACTAGATCACAGGTAAATCACTGAAATATCAAATACATCTTCTGCAGGTTTCTTCATTCAGAGGTGTAAGGACAACAGACCCAGTTGCCATTGTGATAAATAGCTACAAATACTTCAGGCAGATGGGTTAAGGTCCTGTGTGCATTTGCCATTTTTGAATCACCACTGCATCAGATATCAAAGACACAAAGGTTCTCAGCACAACAGATGGGAGTGTAATCCCAGTAATTAACTAATACAATAAACTTCCATATTTATTGGTATGCTTACTGAAGAAGTTCTTGAGTTTAATAGCTAGGTAATATAATAGGTAAAATGAGAGCAGAAGAAGGAAATGGCATCTCCAGAAAAGGAAGGCCCATGGGCTGTCCTTGGGACAGTACAGCACTACTGCATGAGCACAGCTGATGGCTTTATTTACTGGAGTTAGTCCCACTGCCTACCCTAACCACTGGTGCTGTAGATTCAGTTTAAGAGCAGAAGAGTGGTAGGAATACCATACTGATTGGCATTTGAGAGGTTGTGCTTGAGAGAGTTCAGAAAGATGACAGCAGGGAGCCTGTGGAGCCACCTCGCTGTTTTATTTCAGGGCTTTGCTCCTCAGTGGTGGTGAAGGGAAGAGGGCTCGTAGCAGCCCTCAAAAGTTGCTGTACTTCTGCCACAGAATCAGGCCATTTTGTTGTCAGAGTCCCAGGCAAACACAAAAATTAAATCATATTGATATGACTTATTTTGCACAGAATTTTCCATCTGTTGCTCTTCCCAACAGAAAGTCGTATTGCTTCATATTCTATTATTAACAGATGTTGGAGCAGAATAATGTGTACGTGTTCCTGGGAATTAGAAGTGCTGTTAAGTACAAACCTCTGTCCTCAGACTTGCATTTTAACACCACACGAAAGCACCTTGCTGCCATGTGAAATCCCACTTGTGGGATGGTCCCCTCCCCTCTGGTTCTGCTCAGAGCAGGCTGCCTGGGGCCTCATGCAGGTTGGTTTGGCGCATCTCCAAGGGTGGGGGACACTGCAGCCTCCCTGGGCATCCTGCTTGCCCCAGTGTTTGAACACCCTCTCAGCAAAAAAGAAAATTACTCTACCAAGTCAAAATTTCTCATGTTTCAACACATCTTCACTGCCTCTGTCCACCTCTGGGAAAAGCTGGGCTCCATCTTCTGCTCACCCCCCTCAGCAGCTGCATACACCAGGGGAGTTCTCCTTAAAGCCACCTCTCCTTAGGGCTGAACAAGCACTCCAGACACAAAATGTCTTGGCAGCCCACCACTGGTCCTGCATTAGTGTTTTGTTTTTTTGTGATGGGGAGCCCAAAATGGGGCAGAGTAAACAAACAGAGGGTCTAATGCCTCCCCCTCAGAGGCTGCCTGGCCTTTTGCTCATGGAGCTTGGAGCGCTGTCAGCCTCCTTTTGCTACAAGAGGATGTTGCTGACTCACAGTCAGCTCCTTGTCCACCAGGTCCCCAGGTTTTATTTTGCAATACTGATTTCTGCACAGCAAATCCTCAGCCTGCAGTGCATCAGGGCCCTGATTCAACTCCCCCTGCCAGGATTTTTTTAGTTGGTTCAGGAGTTTATTTGGCTGAGTTCAAGGTCAGCCTTTTTGCTGATCTGAGCTATTTGTTGGGAATAAAGCTAGAGACAACCTCAGCAAAGGCCTGCCTGCCTCTCCATCCCTTGGGAGCTGCTTTCAAGCTGAGGCTCTTGTACTTGGCCTCTGCCTGAGTGACACTGCAGCTGTGCTGCAGCTGTGTCAGTGCCCAGTCTCCTGCCTCCCTGATCCTGACCTGCTGGCTTGATTTCCTAGCTTGCCCTTGAACCTGCTTCATCACAACAGATTTGCTGTGTGGTCACTGGACCCAGGCTGACACTGGCCCCTCTTTCCAGGCATATAAGCACAAGAAGCCCCTTTATACCCTTTATATCATTTGCTAATTTCAACTCGGCTTGAGCTTGGATTTTGCAGTTCTTTCTCTGCATGCTCAAGAAGTGTCTTTGAATACCTTCTGGGCTGCCATCTCTCCTTCCTCCCTCAGTGTGCTCCCTATGTGCATCTGAGCTGGGTCAGGAGTCCCCTCTCCACCCATGCTTGTCCTCTGTTACTCTTGATTTACTTTCCATAAATTGCAATAGACTGCTCTTATGCCCTAAGGAGGCTGTCCTTGAAGACTGACTCACTCTCCTGGGCCCCTTATTCCTCCAAGTCTGTCTTACATGGGGATTTGCCAAGTCTCACAGTCATTGCAGCCAAGGCCGCCCTTGACCTTTACCTTTTCAACCAGTTCTTCCTTCTTTGTGTCTAATGGGTCCAGCAATCAGTTCAGTCATCACCTGCTACAACAAAATGTCCTCAGTCCACATCAAAAACTTCCTGATTGGTTGTGCATGATCCTGTCACTGTTCTAGTGGACAGGGCATTTGAAATTCTCTATGAATGCCAGGGCCTGTGAAAAAGAAGCACTCAAAACAGGACTAAACAAAAAATTATCTTCATGCCCACAACATGTTTAGACTCCAAATATCCCTGCAAGCACACGTGATAACAAAGAGTAACCTCATCATGCACAACACAGCATGAGTGGGAAATGCAGCTTAGAGCTGTGGTGAACTGCAGTCAGCCAGACAATGTGGATGGACACGATGGGACTGAGCCTAAGACCTCAAGACACCAAGCAAGAGGGCATCACCTTAAGTCCTGAATTTGGTGCTGACCCTGAAGAAGATCACTACATCCTTATCACCTCCACTTCTTGAAGTAATCTCTGCATGTTTCTACCCCAACAGCATCAGAAGTAGCATGTGAGATCTGATGGATTATATTGAAATACAATAGCCTTGAAATCCTCATTTCCAAGGATCAATTTTTTTTATTTCTCTTGCAATCTCCAGAGAGAACAAAGCTAAACTTCCTCATTCAAGGACCTTTTAGACATTAAAATGTAATTGCACTCTATAAACTAGTCCAAGGATGTGTTTTTTCTGCTCTGTTATCTCCTAGGTTTCTTTAATGCCAACTGTTAAATGTGGTATTTTATGTACAGGTTTCTATGGCAAAGCATCATTGATGTGCATTTCAAAAAGCATTATGAAAGCCATTACCTATCATTCATTGTTTGCTCATCACACCTAGTATTGCTTAATAACACTCAATTTATATATATAAACAGGGCTGGGCCTGTTCTACAGGGTACAAACCAGGCAATCTGAAATATGCCAAGTAAAAGCATTTCAAAGAGCTTAAAGAATATTCCTGATACCAACATTTACAGTTACAAGTATATTCATTGCTGTCACAATCAACTGAAATTGTTTGTTCCACTTTTCCTGAAATTTTCTGGACATTTTTTCCCCCTCACATAATGTATAGTAAACTTGGCAAGTGGGGAGACACAGGGAATAGTTTTACAGAACAATATGTCATTTTTCTTTTTCACAGAACATATGTCAGGCACCAGCAGACTCAGGAGATGTAATCCATATGAGAGTTCCTCTAATGTGTTACAAACTACAGTCAGAATCTTGCAAAAGGAGTTTCTTTCTTCAACATTTAAGCTTCGAATGAAGCTTAAATTAGGTATAATCAAGCATTCAGTACACTTAAACAAAAAAAAAAAAACAGAGAAAAGAAAGAACTCCTTTCCACAGTAAAACTATAGGGTATTTCCAGGCATTAGTTAAGTAAATAAAACCTGCTTTGAACTGAAGGACCTCCTTAAAAGACTTCTAGTTTAGCCTGGAGACGTGATATACTGTGATTCTGATGTGATGCAACTTATTTTCACTTTTGTATTCTACAGACTGAATGAAAATCATGTACAGTACAGAGTGTGTCATCCATTTTCTCACATCACAGAGGTTGTTTTTATGATGGATACAGTAAGGGATTCTTGAAATAGTCTAACTGCAGTGCCCATGCACTTACCCAAGCGCTTGCAATTGCCTCTGCTGTTTTCCTGAGACTGCCTCTGTTAAATGTTATCGCTGAAAAATTTAAATTTCTTGTCATGCAGTCATCAACTTCTAACAGCCATAACCCAGAGAAGTAATAACATACTGTGCTTTATGGCAAGGTGATTTCTGGCCTGCTGTGGAAGTCAACCAATATTTTCAACAAATCTGGGCATTACCCATGACGTAAATCTTCTTTCATCACTCATATGGCAGAGGAGCAGCCATCCACGGCCAGTAAAGATATTTGTCTTACCTATTTTGTTTTGGACTCATTCAGAAACAAAGAGAGCAACCTCACTGCACTTCTCAAACCAAACACTTGCAGGCTTTCACTCCCTGCCACAGAAAGATCAGCGCAAACCACCTTTAACGCAAGCAACAAGCCAGCATCCCTCCAGTCCATCTGCTGTATCCAGCTACACAGGAGATCTGTACCACTCAAAATAATTACTGAAGTATGGCAGTTCTGCTTCTATATCTACTCTTTTGCTAAACTCATCCTGCACTTTAAAGCCAAGCACTAAACTCAGGTGCATTAACTAGGGGCAAGCAAGGGATCCCTGTTTTCTGGTGACTGTTCACAGTTATGCATCTAAGAGAAAGCATTTCTAGAACCAGACCATGAAAATGTCTGCCAGCAGAGAATACTTTTCTTGATAGCATAAAATTGAAATCTACAATCTTCTCAGAGCTTTAGAAGAAGCTATATTGAAAACACCTGTCCTGCAGCAGGATTGCAAGGCAAATAGGATCCTAAACTGGGACAAGCACTGGTTGACCTGTGACCTGCAAGGCCACTGTGCTGCCTTGCTTCCTCTGCTGTCTTCTTCTGACACAGGGGATTTACCTCTGCAGAACCATAAAGGAGCTAACCAACAGGTGCCTGAGAAAGAGACAAAGGGGCCTAAAGGATGAGTACTAGTGGTGGAAAATTTCGTAAAGCCCTCTGACAAAAGAAGTTGCGCTTTCTTATTTCCATATGAAGCAGGATGTTTTTCTGTGACAAGCAGCAGCAATGCTGTTTCCTATTTCTGCTTCAACAGAAGTAGAAAAATATCTTCAATGCATTATGATTGATTGACCTTAAAAATGGTTTTCTGTGTCCTTAGCTCTTTAGATTTTACTGCTTATTCATCTGTGTCTATGAAATAGTTACAATTTGTAATTTTTTTTCTGTCTATAATGTTAATAAAGTACATTTATAATGTTAATTAGCATTCTATGTTTCAAAGAACATTTTCTTAATAGTCTCTGCAACCACTTTCAGGGTAAGAAGTTTATATTACTAAATGTTTTTTAAATTTTCAAATTTTCATGTCCAAAAAGGGAATAATGATCTGACTATATTCAGTTCAACCTTGTCTATTCTGTTTTCCCAAATATCATCAAAAGAATTTTCTTTGGACTACTTTTTTCTTCGACATTATGTTTTCAAGTTTCTTCTTTTTGCAGGGAGTTAATTTTCTTCAATTTTCAGTACTATTTCTGCTATTTCTGAGCAGCTCTGCTGCCACTTATTTATGAGCTGCATCATCTGAGCTCTTGCCATTAACACTCTCCATGTTGGACTGAGACACACATCATCCCTTGAGCACTGGGATAAAGTTGTGTTTTCCCATTTTAAAAAAATATTATTCAAGTTTTCAAAACCTTTCATTCACTAGCTTGTATATAAACTCAAATTTGAGAATAATTGATCTTGAAATGTCTGGCTGAATATACAGCCTGCCTGAAACAAGAGCAGGAGAGCTCCCTCCATCCACTCCCATAGTTTGTGTGAATCCATGTGGATCCAGCAGGAGACTGATTCAGTGTGTCAGGGGTAGGGGATGGAGGGAGACCTGCACATCCACCCAAACAGAAACACAGGGTCCTCTGCTGTGGCTGAGAGCATTTTCCGGGAAAGAGAGAGGAGTGTGACGATGTTAAACCAAACAAGAGAGGAGAACACAAAGCTCTCTTTGTCAAGTTTCCAAGACACAGTTGCCTTCATCCTTTCTTGGTGTGCAGAATGCTTCCCCTGGCCTCCTAATGAAGCTGCCAAACACCGCCCTCTTAATATTTCATGCATCGTTTCACTGCATAGACCTTTCTGTCCTCGGCGTTTGTCCTGTATCAGTTTTTATCCGCTGTACCCTTACAGTCCTGGGGAGTAACTTCACCCGTGAGGCTGCTGGTAGAGAAAGCAGTGCTGCCTCTCCCAGTGAATCCAGGAAAGTTTTACCCAGGGACTTCAGGCTGTAATAATGAATATGATCTTTTTCATGGGTGAAGCGGCCTGACCAGATTCTCTCAGCAGGGAACTGCATCCCATAGAGGATCATTACTGGTTTGTTTTCCAAGCGTTAGCATTTAAAAAAAAAAAAAAAAACAAACCAAAAAACCAAAACCAGAACCTGAGAATTCAGCTGATAAGCTTGGCAACCCCCTAATCAGCTGTTTGTATCAGAATTATTGAGAGCCATAATCCAAACCAAGAAGTTTTACAAGTGCCGGTGCACCTTGGGGCGCAGCACGGGCAGCGTTCTGTGCTGGCCCAGATCGTGACCAAATGAGCCACTGTGGGCTTTGCCTGTCTCCCACTGCAAGTTCAGACCGAGGGGGTTCTCATCGTTTTCACTTTACAAATGTATGTAAAGTCCAGCATTATTTGGAAATAAGTTTTCATTTTTCAGAGCAGCCTCATGTATCTTAAAATCCACTTGAATCCAAAATAACAGACTGTAATTAAATACAGGGAATAGACAAGTTGAAGGAGACAGATCAAGCCCTGTATCATTCATACCAGCTCATCTTCACAAAAGTCAGGTTATTTATGCCAGCTGGTATTTTGGCTTTGCATTTTAAGCTTCCAATAAGAAATTAGGAAAACAATACTGAGAGCAATTGAGAGAGTTATAAAAAAGATTTGAAATTATTATTTTAAGGTTTAATTTCTAGATTTTTGTATAAAACCCAAATGTTTACTAATCAGGTCAAGGCACGTATCTATTCAGGAGCCATCTCAGTATTGTTGAGGAATTTGGCAAAATTCTCAGATCTACTTTCTTTTGTAGCACTTACTGCCAAAATGCTTTGTCATTTTCCAAGAAATGTATATTTCTTGGATTCGATTCCCAGCTGGTTTATTGATTCCATGATTCTCCTTTCCAAAACACTGTTCCAGCTCATTGATAATTCTATCCAGTGCTGGTTACACAAAATGTTGTTGAAAGTCCTCTGTACTTTGAAAAGCCATGTGTTGACCAGTATTTTTAGTTAACAGATATACTCAGCCAAGATTACAATCTCCAAATTTTCTACTTCGATGTTTTTCCCGCAGAAGGCAATGAGTTGTTTGCTGCAATAAACTCTTCTGTTTTGACCATACTTATGGCCACAATCCATGCTCTAAATCACTGTCTACATTATTTTAACATAATTCCTCTTTCAAATACCCTTCTAATTCAATGGCACGCTGTAAATCAAATACACACTATTATAACTGCCTTGAGACTCTACTGGAGCTCTTCAAATATACTCTCTAAAAGCACTGACTTTATGGCAAGCTTCAGGGTAAATTTACAGCATGATACACAAAGACTTAGCCACAGGATCAAATTCTGCATGCAGAGAAGCTTAATGGCTTTGTCTTCTCAAACACACAGGTGGTTCACTTTAGAAATATATATAGTCCCACTGAAGTTAATAGAATTATGTGTATGTGTAAGGTTAAGTATATGCATAAGTATTTTCAGGAATATTTCCAGTATTCCCAATTATTTAGATAGCTGCATGTTTAAACTCTTACCTTTGTAAACTGGCATATATTTTTCTCCCTCTCAAAGCATTTCATGTGCTTTGGTGGTGACTGGCAGGTTTTGTGGTTAGCAAAACTTGACAAAAAAGAAGCCACTAGCTCAGATCATCAAGAGATTACATTAATCACACTTACTAACAGCGTTTCTAAGAAATGGACCTGGGTGACAGCAGTCCCACATGAACAGTCCCCAGGGTCAGGTTTAGCACTATCTCAGTTTACTGTTGCAGTTTAGGACACAGAGGTACATTACAGGTTTGCAGCACTTTCTTAAGCCAAATCAAACACAGGCAAAGGCTACAACAACTGCCTTTCTTCCCCTCCCTCCCCCTGAAAAAAAAATATCCACACACACCCCTCCAACCCCACAACAAAATAAAAAAACTCAATGTGACCTCCACCCTTCTCTTTTTGTCCCCACTGACAAGAGAAGGCTACTTTTGCCAGGCAGGCTTGGAGTGATGCTTCTTTCTCTGCTTCATATACATGCCTGAGGCTTTAAATCCTGTCTATCCAGCTGATTAGAAGGGATATCAGGCTGACAGCCATGATGATGAAGACCAGGAACAGCATGAATAATAATCCTCATGGTTTGATATAAACTAATATATCAGATTACCTATTTTCCAAGAGGTTTCTACCGCTGCACAGCAAATCCACTTTGAAACTGCAGCTGGTCTATGGGCACACAATCACATGAGCAAGCCAGGACGAGTCCTGAACAACTGAGGTGAGGAACAAACAGTCCACACTTCAAAACACAACTTTGTGATCATTTTGACAGGAATAATAGGCTCTGTAACAGACAGGACATACCGAAAAGACTAAAGAAGCTAAACTGGCTAGTATTTCTATAGCAGTTTTGCTGTACAATAATCCAAGAGAAAATGTCTCAATGTACTTGCCTTCCAAAGGGGTCCCAAAGGAGAAGTCCAGATTGCAATTCACGTCTAGATTGTCTGATTTATGAAGATCCTCATCTGCCAAATTCAGCAGCCTGCAGAAATTATTCCCAACAAGCTACCATTATGAGAAAGCTAAATGTGATTCTCCATCTCCTGGGCAGAGAACTAAAAACTGGAAGATTAAATAACCTATTGCATAGCAGTGAGCAAGACACTTGCAGCCTCAGACCACAGCAATGACATTGCTGCCCTAGTATTGCAGATCAAACCCTATCTTGGTCCGTTGCTTATTTCTAAAAAACAGTTTCTTCCAGTTCAACAGATCTTAGGGAACAAACCATCCTCCTGCAATCTCCTAGTTGTTTACTGGGCTTTTTAAAAAAGGCAGTAAAATAGTCATTGTAAAATAGTTAATTGTCACATAAATATTTACTCATTTTAAGGGCACCTCAGATGATAGCAGGCTGAAGGCCTGATGTAACCACTTCCCTTGCAGAGCTAAGCCCCTGCACAGGCTTAACGACCCTGCACTCAGTGAGTCAATGCACACATACATGAGCAGATAAAGTCCTGGACCTGTGGCAGTCTGCTTCAACTGCTCAATAAATGTTAAACATCCAAATTTATATGTAAAGCTTCAATATAGCTGAAAATGGATGCCTGCCTACACTGTCTTGTGTAATACAAGAAATTTGAACAGAAAAATGAAGAGAAACTTGCTAATGTTTAACTGAAGACATTATACAGACACTCAAAACCAAGGGAACCTCACCTTCATCCAAGTACAGGTACCTGCAGCTAGCATTAAGAAACAAAAGCTGTATAAGAAACCTATTACAGGGAGGTAGAATTGTTTATCAATGATGTAATAAACTATAATGAGATAAGCAAGGCCAGCATAATTAAAGATATAAAGCTTTTCAAAATGTGGAAGAAGCATGAGAAGAGGTTCTGCTAATATCACTTCAATAACCTACTACTGAAACCCACTCATATTAGCAAACTGAACACTAACAAATCTATAATGAGCAATCTTAATTTTGCTCACATGAACAAGTATTTTCTACTAATGATGTGAAAAAATTATTCCTGAACATGGCAACCGGCAGATTTCGTTATGAAATAATAATCAAACTAATAAGCAAGGTTATATTAGACTTTTAGAAATCATGCTATAAGAGAGTTGCACATGCAAAATAAATTTGACTTAAGTTATCATAACTTGCTTAAGTTTAGTTAAATGGAAAAAGAAACAAATTTTGGTCTCTAACTATGGTTTTGATTTCATAAGAGCAAATTTTAAGGAAAGGAAACTAAGTAGTTTCCCTTCAGAAAAAAATTCCTGAAGTCATCCAGAATATTAACACTAGAGTCTTGGAATTTTCTTAAGCAAAATTTGCTAAAACTATCTGGAATTGATAAGTGAGGAAAACTAGGGAAAGGACTTCAGAAATAGCCACAGAGTAACCAGTTCCAAAGGCATTTTAGGAGGAAGAACAAAAGCTGATACAAACTGGTAAAGCCAACATAGAAGACAGGAAACAAGAGATTCTTATGCCATATGAGATTTCTGGTAGAAAGAAGCAAGTGGTTCATCTAGCTTAGGAAAACCAAGGCTGGGAGGGCAGCTGATCCAATTTCCCAACTATCCTTGAAGCTGCTACTACCAAAAGTTTTTAACTTCAGTTATAATAGCTACAGCTCAAGGAACTGGGCTAAAAAAAGTAGTCTTCATGGAGATTTGAAGAGGAAATAAGGTTTCTTTTCAGGGAAGTGTATTATGAAAGGATAATGACAGTGCAGCTTCTTGGGTCAGGGCAGAAAACAGCAACTGAAAAGGTCACTCCAAACCTACAGCCCGTGCTCCTATCTTTAGCCTAGAGCTTTGCTCTATTCTAAACACCCTAATAAGTAAATGCAATTTATTGTGCTTTATCAAGTTGCACAAGACATCTTCAGGGAAAACAATAACCAAGCTCTTCTGCATGTTTTTCTCAGAGTCAGGGACTGGAGCCATGGCATTTGGATGAAAAAATCTTTATTCTTGCCCAGTTTTCTTCTGTGGAGCCAAAGTGTCTGATTCTGCTGGCATCCAGTTTCAGTTCTGATTTCAGTCTTGTGAACCTGGTAACTCTGGACTGTGATCTTTTACACCACAAAATTTCTCACTGTCTTTGTAGCCAAGTTTATCATCATCATTTCTCACAATAAAGCAATGCTGCTGACTGTTTCAGATCATTTCTCACTGTAGTTTCTGGCCTTTCTATTCTGAAGTTCACAGAACTGACATGTAAACTAGTTTTCTTCTTTACTCCTCTCTTTCCCCAGTTGTACAAAATTACTCTAAAGATCACGTCATCTGTTTCAGTCATCTTTGCTTTTGGCAAGTAATGCTTCAATATCCATTTCCTGATCCTATTCCTAAATGATCATAAATAGAAAAACGTGAATATAAATATGTCAGTATGAAGTCAATGCCAAATGACTCCTATGTCCCCAATGTCCTATATAATACCAATATAATCTACATTTCAAATCCTGCAAAAGGTTTTTGCATTGTCACCACAGGCTCCATGAAGCTGAAACTAGAGTGCCTTTCGTTCTATAGCACTCCAGCCCATCCAGCACAAAGAGTGCAGCTTTAGATTTTTAAACTCAAAAAACCAGAAAGACCACATTTTGTACACGGCCTCAAGCTGCAACATAGGCAAACCTAAACTTCACATGGGTAAGCATGTCTTATCCCATGATCTAACAGGAAAACAAGGGACAAGGTCTCTTCTGACTTTGGGAAAAGTGGTGGTTTCCAAGAACATCAAGGTTTATAATGATTAATTCAGAGATGCAGACTTCTGCATTATTTGATAAAGATAAATATTAAAAGCATGTAGTTAAGTCTTGATCTTTCACTTTTAAAGTGTGCCCGGCTGAGAGAGCACCTCCTTTTGTTATGGGCCAGGGAAAACACATTGCAACATTTGCTTTCTCATAAGTTCAAAGGGGAAGGTGAGAGGGAAGCATCGACCTGGTATATGGAGCTTGATATTTTTCTAAGTTACCAGAAAAAAAAAAAAAACCTGCACCAGCAATTTGCTCTTAAGTCATAAGGGTTGAAGGTATGAACAGCCTGATGGGTTAACAGACACCCATACTTTTTATGGTAAAAGACCTTAATTGCATTCAGCACATTTTTCCACTGATTTTAATGATGCCAGGATTTCATCTTTCATTCTCAAGGATTTTCATTACACCAACACATACATTACAGTCCACCATCCTTATGGGCTGCTTCAGTAAGGAGTCCCATCTTGGTCTGGAAAAAGGTGATTTTTGATGAGTCCTTGTATATTCTCTGTTGCACATCCAGCTTGTGCTGCACCCACATCCTGGTCAGACAACACAGTGCCAAGGGACAGGGAAATTACACCTTTCCCAGTAGTAAATGAACATGCTCATCTGGAAGAACCTTTAAAAAGCTCCCTTTTTAAAGAGGAGGTATTTTTCTGCCAATTCAGTGCTCTAAACAAGCCCCACAGATGGTGAGGCAATTTCCAGAGCTGGCAGAAGAGGAAGAGCAGGATCACCTCTGGCCAGTGGCCACTCCAGCAGCTCCACCTCTGAGGTGAGGGAGAGTTTTCCAGAGGAGCTAGAAGGGACTGTAACTCAGCTACTGAGAAGTGCAGGCTCAAGAGAAATGGCCCAGTAGATGGTGATTTCTTTAGAAAACGTGTAAATTATAATTTTCTGATGCAACTGTTGAACTTCTGTTTCAGGAGCACCTTATTTTGTGTTCTACTAAACTGGTTATTTAGGGATTGAGTCCATTGGCACGCTTACTTTGAGAAGGTGCTTCAGCCTTTGTTCTCATTTCAGTGCTCTCAGACCTTTGCTTCCACCACACAGACACTGAATTAGTTTCCCAAGCAGAATGTGCAAGCACAGGGAGAGCATCTGCTTGCAAGCAAGCAGGAACACACTAAGGAGAGGGATCAGATACTGGCACAAACATTCCCTTTCAGGCCTCTACCAGGTCACTGCAGTCTCAGGCTTTCTGGAAGCTTCGGCCCCTCGGTCAATGAAAAGGGCCATTTGTTCCCAGTACCAGAGAGCTGCTACAGCACAGCACTGGTGCTCAGGGGAGGCACCGAGCAGATGCTCTGGGTCACTGCTTGGTGGCCTGGGCTCTGGCATTGCTCACTGCAGCTGCTCTGTTCTGTACATATTCAATACATGTAAAATCTGTGCTCACATCCCTACCCTGCTGCCCAGCACACTAATGCCAGAACAAGAAGTGTATTGAAGTGAACAGAGCAGAAGTTAAGTCTGAAAGGAAGGTGGCCCCATTTCCTCCATCACAGAAACCAGCTCCAGATGAGTTTTTCCCACTCACCTGAGCCAGAGGCAGCCCTCATGACCAGAGCCACCACCACTGAGGTTTTGTGGTTTTCCCAGTGCTTTCAGAAGCAATACAGGTCCAGCAGTTGCTTCCCTAACATCTAACTTTTGGGGAGAAAAACTCCTCTTCCCCTCACTAACATGAGTGTTACGTGAAGCCATCTTACAGCCCTCTACCAGGACTCTATTTCTGGCCCTGAGGTATGTTCACTTGATTTGGTATCTCTTCACCTGTACTAAAACCAAACATGTGCTAATGCTACAAGCTGGCCACAGCTTTGCTGTTCTGCACACACACAATTACTTGTGCTGAGTGCCCACATTAGCCTCCTGAGTCTGGACTAATGCACAAGGAAGAGCCCTAGTCCCAGCTACCAGGGTGGATACTGTGGACACATGCCAGGTTCAGCTCAATCCCCAGCAGCAGAGCAATCCATACTTCCCAAATGAAGAAGGACAAGTTCAGTGGATAACACAGCAAGGCAGAAAATAACTATTTCATGAGAGGTTTTGGAGTTCCCCCCATTTCTTTTTGTTCCGCTGCAGAAATGTCACAGTCGGTTTCCTGCATCCCAGATGAGTGACCAAACAGCTCAGGATCACAGAGCTACCCCCAGGGCAGTTTCTGGATTGTCACCAGGTACCAGAAAACTGTCATGTCAGGCTACGTGTGACTTTGGATCCCTGGGTCTCAAATGCAAGTGTTAGACTAATCCCCCACTTCTGTTTGCTGAGGCAAAGGGCACTCAATGCCATTTAACTTGCATGGTAAACATAAGTGGTCCTGTAAAGTGGGATCTTTAATTTGACTTGTAAAATGAGATTTTTCAGAAATACTCTGTGGCTGAGTTGCTCATTTTAATAGGACTTTCCACATAAATTCTTAATTCAGACAAGTTTTAGGTTCTCATTAAGTTTTCTAATCATGGTCTGAGTGCACCAACGGGCTGTGCAGCCATTTCCCCCCAGCTCTACTGCTCAAAGCTGCCTGTGGTATAGTGTAGCTGCTCCTTCTGGGATTGAGCATGCATGAAAAACCATTGTAAGAAACTCCACTCCTTCACTTGGGGAGTATTATTTTATGGGTTTTTTAGAGTAAAAGTTTTCTGCTAAAAATCTTTGTCATAAGACTGACTATAAAAATAAAGTTTGGTTTCCAAAATTCTAATAGTCTGTCAAGTATTAAAATTGTGTTTGAAGAGTCCCAGCAACTATTACTTTTTAATGATACAATTTTTTTTTAAATGCTTCAAGGTTGTTGCTATGGAGTACCTAGATCACCTGCAGCTATAGAAATAAGCATCCTGTAATGTATAATGAATGCTGAGGCTCTACTTAGTTTTGCCCAGGGCTTGTTTTGCCTTAAAATGTTGGGGGTTGTTTTGGGGTTGATTGTTTCAGTACCATTTGTGGTAGTTTTAAAGGGCTTAAGTACAGTCCAAGGACAATTCTAGTGCTGGTGTTTTACATTTTTCTATAGTGAATACCAAACTCTTTTGCATAGTTGATCTTCAACTCATCCAAGAGCAGTTTTAGCAGAAAAATTACCATTTATAACTTTACAGCTAGGACCACTGGTGGGCAGGAATATGCAGAAGTAGACTGATCTGCCCTTCCCCTGAGACACAGGAAAAATTAAAATGTTCCCTGTCCACTCCTAGCTTAGATGAGATGCTAACAAGAAGCAGGGAACCCTATACACTGTCAAGTCCCTATTTCAAAGGGAACAGAACATTTACACTTTTATGAATAGTGCTGAGTGCCAAAGGTATTGGATAAACATACATCATTTCCGTGTGGTTTTATGAATCATTCTGTAGCATGTATTAATCCCAGATGGTATGGGAACATCACCTTTGAAATGAATACTGCTGTCTGAACCTTATTGACTTCTGCTGCCCAGAACCACCACAGCCCTTTAACATTCACAGAGAATATACAGCTCCCTGTTCTTCTCATCTCCTGAGAGACAGCCTTCCTCTACCTGACAACTTAATGTTACTTTAGATGCTTAAAAAAACCCAAAACACCTTAAGAACCCATTGGTTCCAGGTCTGCTGAACAGATTTTATCAAGCTTTTAGATATTTGAGAATACCATGTTATTTTCATGGACAGATGGACATTGTAAGTACAGATAGGCATGAGCCATTTGGTTTCTCAAGGCCCTTGCTTGCCTACACAGACAGATAATTGCTCAGCACTTCTAGAAGGCCCAGAAACAGAGGTGTGAGCACTTCTTTCATTGAGAGAGGATCACCTAAGGCCAAGTTGTTGTTTTGGTTTTTTTGGAGCAGCAAAAGGTACCTTAGCTTTGATCATACTTGGGCTGAGAGTTCAATTCAACTCCAACCACATCTCCTGAATTCCACCAGCCAAAATAGTTCAAATCCTGAAACATTAAATCATTTCCAGTAGTTACTACAGTCCTTTAAAGTTCAGTGTTTACTGGAGAAAGTAAACAGAGGTGCAAAAAAGGGAGTTCTGCTGCTTGATTCATCTTTTCCAACAGTGGCAATGCTTCTGTGTGAACTTTAGTGGGGATTCCAGAAACCAAATACCTCCAAGCACAGCACCATTACCTCAGTCTAAAGCAAACCAGAGCCAGTTAATTCTGCAGAGCTAACTACTCTGGGAAATCTCAAAGATCAGTGACAGAACGGCTCACAAAGTCAATGGGATGAGGACTAACACAAGCTGTAAAGAAGCATTAATTCCCAAAACACAGGATCCTATACACTTGTATCATCTTTAGACATACAGGATCTCCTAGACAACATCCTTAAATGAAGTTTGGAAGTCAGTAGGTAAAAGAGGCTTGTCCCGTGGATCATCCATCCCACTAGCATTTTCTCCACATCTCATGTAATGATGAAGTTCAAAGTAGTGTTTTTGGAGCATCACTTCCAAGTTCTCACACCCTGAATTTTGTGAGCTGGTTGATAAACATGAGGCATCTTTACAGAATGCTATGCAGAAGAACTGAGTGTTCTTTACAAAAAGCTGATCATCCTTCACAAAGTTCCAACTCCTGGCACACAGATAATTTTCAGAGACAAGTTTTCTTTTTTTTTTTTATTTCTTGTCAAAGGCCATGCGATTCATCAGTAGTCTAGGTTAGATTTGTAATATTTGAGTTACCTGCTCAAGCCACAAGACCCTATTGCTGAAATATAGAGCAAAAAGAGCACAAGAAAGCTATCCAAAATAGCCATTCTCTCAACCATGTCTGAGAAACATACACTAAATTTTTTGATCCGAATAGCATATTTTTACTAAGATAATAAAAAGCTAACCTTTTCTCCATTAGCTAGTAATATATTCTAAGAAATAATTTTTTTAATTCCTGTGCAAATCAGGAATTAAAATTTCACTATGAAATAGAATAGACATTTTTGACATGTCTTTTACCATTTAAAATTATTTTATTCTTATGGGATTCAAGCCACTGTCCCTTAAAGCATGCCAGGGGCATGTGAATGATAATGCAAACAGAAGCATGGTCTGAAAAGACTTACATAAAAAAATTTGCTTGAATTTTAAAACTTCTCAAAGCATAAGCTTAAAACTGTAAATAAGTATATTATAACTATTGTATATTAAACCAACTGAAATAAATAAAAGCATGCAAACAACCTTTCCAGTTTAGTTTTTCTTCACTTTTTAAAAAAAATATTTAAAGTATGTAATAATAAATCATTATCTCATATTTTTCTCATATGGATCTCATTGAATGAGATCCATATATATTTTCAGGGGTTATACGTGGTATCTGTAATCCTCAAACTAAGACCCTGTTCCAGGTCCCATCTTGCCTTCTACAGAGAGCTCTTCCAGACTTGTAAGACAAATCACATTCTGTCATCATTCCCCAAGACTTCTTAGTCCTCCACAAGAGATTGGAGGGGGGAAAAAATATTTTAAAAAAACCCAAACAAAACCAACAAAAAAAAACCAACAACAACAAAAAAAAAAACAAGCTGAAGAACAAAAGCAGCCCCATAGCAGAGTGCAAAAAGTAGCAACATAGCAATAAGCAAGGTAAGAGGAGATATTTACAGAGAGGCTGCACTTAATCTATAGAAAACATTTAATATATACAACAATGTTTTCCAGCTGCCTAAAACCCAGTAATTCCTGCTAACTGGTTTCATGCATAATCCCCACAAGGAATATTTATAAGCTATTTCTTTGGCACAGAATTATTTTAATATTCTTATAGTTTATACCTGACTTACAAGCTAGTTTCTGGTCACTGTGTACTACAAAAGATTTTTCCTTTCCTCCGAGTTGCAGGAAAAGGAGACGAGCTGCATGTGCATGAGCCCCGGATACATTTCAGTGGGGGATGTTTCTCTGACAGTGAGAGACAAGATGAGAGCACAGACAATCCACAGCACTCCAATGAATTAACATCAGATGACTTTGGTGGCTGTGACAAGCAATAATTTGAATCCAAACCATGTAGAAGGCCTAATTCTGTTCAGGCATAAATTGGAGCAACTCCACTGAAGCAAATCCAATTTGCTGCAGAGGTATCACAGGATGCACACACAGCTCTGGGCACTGCAGGGCTCACGGAGGCACAGCACTGCACATGGACACACGGGCTCTGTTTCCTGGAGGAACCCTGGGGCTATGGGAAAAGACTCCCCAACACCTCTGTCACTGGAATGGCACCACCCATGGTGACAAACACCAATCCCAGCTCACTCTTCCACAGCAGCAAGTTCTCTCTGCAAGGACTGCAAGTTACTGCAATAGCCAAAAACTGCCCTGACACCTCTCAGAGCTCCTGTTCAGGATCACTTCTCCAGCACCATAAAGAAAGCTGCAATCCTTCTCCTTGGGATCCTATGTGACACCTGTGCCAACTCCCCCTGCTCCATTTCCCACCTCCTTCCCAGCCTCCCTCTTCCTAAACCAGTGCATAGGCAGGACTAACAGCAGGCTGGTTTTTTGTTCAGTGTTTTCAGGCTCCTGGGACTCAGAGGTGGTGCCAGGGCACATCAGCACCTCCACGTGCACAGGAGGCCCTGTGCTCCCAGTCTGACCAGCCAGGCATGGGCAGTTTGCACATGGAGCAGTCCTCCCCAGTGCTGCCTCTGTCCTGAATGTCTGTGCCATTCCTGTTCGTTCCCTCTGGACATGAGGCGCTGAAGACGTAGGCATTAACTTACCAATGCAATAGGATCCTCTACATTTTGGCAAAAACTCGAAGGCAGTTGTGTTGTCACCTATGTCTGCTGTGACTACAAAAAGTAACTGCATTTATAATTTGCATATGCAAGTTATTCCACAGATTTCATTAATCTGTTCCTAAAAACGCTGCTAAGGAAGTGGGATATCTGTTTAAGGCTAGATCAAGAGGATAATTTTATTGTTATTTAATAGAGCAATGCTTCCATGTTTATTTAACAGTTTCCCCCTAACCACTGGTGCACCATTATCAAATTAAATAACATCTAATCAGGCTATCAGATTATTGTATTCTTTTATGAACCAGCAAATGCTTAATGGGTTTTATTTTAGAAAAAAGAATATTCATATTGCAGGAGATTAATGCTATGAAAAATATCTATATTAATATCTCTGAGCAATAAGGGATATAAATTAATGGATAGATGACCTAGTTACAAAAATGTGATGGCTGTAAAAAATTCAATATTGTGTATTTTTAAACCTCACAATGTTCATTCTTGGAATGTACTTCAATAAAGAAGCCTTCTGTTATGCAAAAACATTATACATTAGGACACAGAAACATGAGTTTGGTTTTAATAAAAGAAATCCTGACACCCTTCCCTCCCAGGAAGGGGGACTAGATGTCCTAGTGGAGCTGGCATTCCAAGGCAGGCTGGGCAGTGCCCATTGCTGCCTGCCCGAGTCTCAGCCCAGCAGCAGCACTCTGCTGATGGCCACCAAGGGGTTTTGACCCCACAGCCACTGTTCCTTCAGTCTCCAGGCCACGCTGCTGAGCAGCTGCTGCTGGCACCAAAAGGAGGAGCTTCCCGGGAGCAAAGGGGACCAGCATTCCCCACCGCCCCGGCAGAGTGCTCTGAGCACTTCAGTGACTGCCTCTGCTAAGGAAAGGCTGGGGAAAAGGGTCAGCAGCCGCCTCCAAGCCCTCAGCCAACCTACAACTCTATGTGCAGCATCTCCAGTTTCTGCATTGCATATCTAAGCAGTTCTATACTCTTTCAAAGCTGAATTGAGCACAGATCTCATCTTTAGTTCCTTCTGAGAATAAGAAAAATGCCTAAATTTCATGTCCTCTAATTAACAGTATTATTTTGTCTTATACCACAAGTTGTTCTGCTTGCTCAACCAATTATTCTTCCCTTCTCTACCCAGCTCCTACCACTCAGCTTCAATCATTTAGCAATCATTTAGCAGCCAGTCATTTATTTCCTACATTCCATCACCATGCAATAAAACTGCTTCAGAGCAAGATGTTTCAGACTCAGGGCACTTAAATCAAGGTTAGACCTTGCAATTTTACAGCAGTAATGCCTCCAGAAATGAAGCTAAGGCCATGTCAACTTCATAATTTTTTAATGCTATGTCTTACTCCAGGATGGAGAATTTTTAGGGAAGCTTGAAAGACTGAGGAAAAAAACCTGAATGTTTTTTAGTATCCTCCTGTTGTTTGTCTTATGATGCTATCACAGTGAGTCAGTAGCTCAGACTTGTAAATACTATCCTACCTCATCTCTCTGGTTATTACTCAGCCAAGCCTTTCTAAAATATTTAAGTAATCGTTCTCTTTCTATTAAAACAACAGATGGAATTCCCAACCTTCAATTTTATGTCAGGATTCTGCAGTAATTTATTAACAGCTTGAACTCTGTTCTCTTGAGGGTTTAACCTGATGGTTGAACCCAATTACATTACAGTCCTTTGTTCATCAAGGGACATATGTAATATGATATTAAATATGAAACAACTCCTGCCTGAATAATGTAATCTTTGTGATACAAATCGATGGAATGTGGAAGCCCAAATTCCAAGAACACAAACTATTCTTAGTTCTGATTTTATATCACAAAAATTCAGGACTAATTCCACTGCTGTCAGCTGACTTACTAATGTGAAACTGGCATAAATTAGAGCTGAATCATGGTTTGTCTCTCTCATTATTGTCAAGGCCTGCTGAAGTCCTAGTCATGCACTCACAAGCTGGTTTATGACTCCCAGAAATCAGTATACATTTACATCAGTATATCTCTCCTCCAGATCATCTCAGTCCCACCAACACAAGCTAGAGGAACCCCTCCACACACAGTATCCAGACTGCAATTCCATGCAGCTCAGAGTGTCTCACCACAGCATGGAAACCTCCCACACAGAGTGGGAAATCTGCTTTGCTGTGGCAGTTATATTCGCCATTGTAAAATCACTCCTTTTAAGCTAACTTTGGCAGGTTAAGCTAACTTGGGCAGAGTATATTGCTTTATCCATTACGAGTCTTCTCTTCCTACCCTATTTTTTTCCTTTTTGCATCACAATGCAAGCCTTGAATGTTCATTATTTTGTTTCTCCCACAGTTTGCTCCTAGCCCCACACTTAATGGATGGCATAGCATTCCTGAGCTCTTCCATCTGGCTCATGTGCCCCTGCTTTTTACCTATGTTCCAGACACTTTCAATGCATTAAAAAAAACCCTAATTAAGAAGTTATACCAATGAACACCTAATAACCAGGGAACCTTATAAACAGAAAATGTCACTGGCTAAAGATGTCTTGCTTATTTTGACACTATTTACATGTTCAAGGCTCAATGTCCAGCTGAAGCACTGCTGTCAAAACAGTTCCCCAGTAACACAGGGGACCAAAATGCATTCGTTTTCACATTAAGTTATAATTACAGCAGCAAAAAAGTGTATTTTGAAACATCCAGCACACTGAAATTAGCAGGCCGTCAGCATACTTGGCACACAACAGGAAGGACAAGATGGGTGGAATCACATCTCCCTGAAGTGCAGAACTCAGAAAACCCACACCTGAAGTGGGAGAAAAATCAGTCTATCACCCGTGGGGGAGAAACAAGGACCTCAAAAGTATAAATAACTTGACTGGAGGACAGATGTTTCAGAGAGATTATTTGTACTTCAGAAGAATACAGTCACTTGACTACTAAGAGAGTAGCTGGCAGGTCAGGTATGGGCACCTACAGTGCAGGTGCCTAAACAGGGAGCAATTCTGCACCTGGTACTCAAGGGGAACAATATGTATATTAAATATAACCAGTTACAGTGATGCTTTATAACACCTGACCACAAGGTCCTGGCTCAAAATCTTCTTAGTTAATACAGTCCTTATATACTGAGTCTAGAGATGGCCAGGAAGATCAGACCTTTTGCTTTACCAGATGTCAGTCTGCTAGAAAAACTGTATTTGTACTTCTAACTCAGAAAAATGTAGTTCAAAGACTGAAGTTATGTTTCCATCCCATGAAGCAGTTTTGCTGCCAACTCTAAAAACTTGAAAACCAAGAATGGATTTTGAAATTATTTCATCAGAGAGCAATAACACTTTCTTTATGGTTCAGTTTACCATGCGTAATTGCCAGTGTTAATCTACACAGATGTATTCTAAATCCCAGTCCTAAAGAAACTCTAACCTCATCCAAGTTTGTTTTCTGGAACTGAGCAAGAACAAAGCACACAGCTGAGTTTTGAAGGACATCCAGGAAGTGTGAAATCATTACCTTTCATATAGAAGGATCCCTGCTTCTTTTAACTTTTTATAAGCTTATTTACCGGTTCGGATCCTTTAGGTTCTCAAAGCTTGTCATACTCTTAATATATCTTTCTGGTATGAATTTAAAATCCCGTCAAAAAGTTTGATGACTGACTTCATCCCAAACCTTCGTGAAGGAGGACTTCAGCTGCTTTGTTCCAAGTGCCTCCATCCATCTGACAATTCCCTTTGCCTGGAAAGAGAAGATTGCTTAGGAAGCTTGGCCCCTTCCAGCTGAATCACTGGCATACACAACAAATAAGCAAACCAAACCCAAGCATCTTCTGTCCTTGTTCACACATTTTAATGCAACCAACCTTTTCCCCCCCATCTACAAAATATGAGTCCAGCACGTCTGAAAAGCAGTCAGTTGTATTTTTTTTTTGTTGCAACTCCTCATGTAGTCCAAGCTGAACTGAGATCAAGTTCTATTTTAATTATTCTATTGTGCTTTTGGTGTTTAAACAATCACATTTCATGGCAGAGACAGCTGCAGTTCAAAATCAGATGCAAGTACCTCTTTTTTGGGTAAGTATCAATCTGCCATGGGTAATAGTAATGATTTCAGACATATAAGAGAATTATTGAAAAGCCTGCCCCAAGACTGAGGTGTGTAGTCCTTGGTCTCTCCCTTTGTGAATGCATTGCTATGGCAGATCATTATACTGAAGCCATTGCACCGTCTTCAACCAGCCCAGTATGAAAATTAGATCTGAAATCAGGGGTTTGCTCTTGTGACAGAGCAAATATTATATACCTTAAAATTATGTTCCCATCTTGTTACACCAGAGCCTGCCAAGCCCCTGCCCTCTCCAGTTCCCAGCAGGCTGGTGACACACTGCTGTGGTCTCTCTCTTCCACCTCTGGGGAAGTCTGATGCTCCTTGCTCTCCCACACAGGCCCCATCCCACCAGACAACAAGGCTGAACTCCACACTGGGGGTGACCTGTGGCTTAGACAAGAGCGAGTGAACTAAGAGCTTCCAGCTCTCAAAACACTCACACATTTCAAGAGTTAAGGAAGCTGATTTTAGAAGTGTTCCATTAAGCCTTTACTTCATTGACTGCCAAAATCTCTTAAGATGTGAAGTGTCTCATGTCTGCCTCACCTGGCTGTGGGGAGTGCTAGAGCCCCTGTGGGACACAGGGTCAGTCAGCTCAGGTACTCAGTGTCCTGCGCTGCATGCACATCAGATGTTTTTCTCTAGTGGGAACTGTTTTCCCCATCATTCTCAGCAGTGTAATACAGTAACACATTGCATGGTGGAAATGAGAACTTTTTTTTAAATCAAATATCTTTAGTTAGCAACACACAAACCAGAGAGCACCAAACTTCCCACTTATGAGTTGGTTGCTTAGCACTTACAAAAGGGACACAAACACTTGCATAATCCAAGATTTCTGTGAGTCCAAATCTTGCATATTTAAGCAATGTGCAGAGTCAGGGTACTACAAACTCAGCATTGGCATGCTATCTATTGGACTATAATCAAACATGAATTAATTTGGTGTATTGCTTTTTAAATATTAATGGGACGTTTTCAAGGTACATTCTCTATAGAGAAAGAGAAATAAGTAACTTTGTTCATGCTATGAGCAACATAACCTTACAAGGGTGCCTAGCTACTACACAGTAAACTGGGTATGAAAAATCAAGGGGCTCTTCAAAACCTGATTCTTCAGCAACTCTGTCATACAAAGGTGGCACTGTCACACAGCTGAAGAGGCAGAGCCCAGAAAACAGAAGGGATGTTCAAAGTTGACACATGAATCCTTTTAAACCCTCAGTGCCTTGGCACACTGCTGTGCCTGGCCTTGTCCTTCCTCACACTCGCCCCATTAAAGGCAATGAGAGTGAGGTCTTGGAGGAGTTGAAACTGGGCCCTATATGGGGAATTCTACAGAAGTCACACGGGTAGTAGATGCTTTTAGTTGGCTAAGAAAACAAGTAGAGAGCTGTTATCTCCCTAACCCTGATGGGTTTGGGTTTTTTTTCTGCAGCATAAGAAATAAAGTAACTTATTTCTATTTAATTGATTTTTTTTGTTGTTGTTGTTCTCTAATAATAAAAGAAAAAGCAAAGGCTATGGATTAGTTACAAAAGCAGTAGTGCTTCTTAATAACAAATCAAACTTTACCTTAGAGTCTGAGCTCTCTAAAACCAACAGAGACAGGCATGGAGAAGGTAGGACTTGTGCTTCTCAGAAAAACAACAATATTAATTTTGCAGTTAAAGATTTCTCTCCTATTTTGCTGTTACACAATACTATTCCTGTACAAAACTAGTTGGTTTGGGTTTCTTCACACGCACAGCAAGAGAGCTCATGATGCACACTACCCTGGAGCATTACCTCAAGGAAAAAAACTCTTCTGTATCAAGCTGGCAGCATGCACATGAAATCCATACTCTACTGGCAAATATTGATCCCTCTGAGCAAGAGCTAAGCAAGTTTCACTGATCCAATCAGGCAGGAGGCTTATCATCCTGCATGCAACGAGGAAAAGGAGCAGAGCTCTCTGGAGACAAGGATCCAGAATAGGTTTGAAAGAAAGGACACCTGACTGTCCACGCTGAGAGCTTTTTCTATTTATTTAGCTGCTCTGTAAAGCTCTTGCCACACATGGGTAGAACTCAGATCCTAGACTCACAAGTTATGTACAGGAGTAACAGGGAAAGCATTAATAGAGCTGCCACAGAAAGAATAAAAGGACTCTGCAGACCACACACAAAGCTCTTCATCCCAACAGTGGCTCTAGGTCTCTGAAGAGTAGAGTGAAAAAAACCTTAAAATTTCTCCTTACAGTTTGAACTAAACTAAAAAAAAAAAAAGTATAAGAGCAGTACTTTGCTATATTAGACTATTCCCAGGCACAAGCAATAAAAGTTAACGTTAATACTGATCAATTTTGATGACATGAAGATGATTGTTTACAGTGTTCTGCTAAGTCATAAACAAGCACTCAAAAGAAGCTGCACTCAACAGCCTGCAGTGTACATACAGCCTTTGGCTGGTGTTTGGCACGGGGCCGGGTGAAGAGAGCTACAGAAAAGGCTCTGTGCTCATTTTCCTAGCTCCTAAGGCTTCAAAAGTGACATCCCCACTAAAATGAGATATGTAAAAACAACATGACTGTTGATAATTTCATCATCACCATGTCATCAGCAAATACCTGATAATTATCTCAAGGCAACTGTTCTTAATTACTCATTATTTTAAAGCACAGAAATGTTAGGGGAATAATTACTCAAAAGTAAAAGCAGCCCTAAATGGGGACCAGAAGCTGTGTCCCACTGCTGACAGGAACAGTGTTCCATACCTCCTAGGTGTGAGGCACAGCTCCCTCAGAGCTCAGTTCAGATCCGTGCCAGCCACAGTCAGCAGCACCTCATACATAACAATCAGCCTGGTTCAAACATCATCCAAAATAATTTTCTTTTCCAGTGTCAGCAGAGATAAACAGCTTGAATAAGGGCATCAGAGCTACAGCAAGGGAAAGGCAGTGTTGCAAGGAAGTTAAACCAAATTAAAAGAGCGCTTATTCACTGCAACCACCAAGGGTACCCCCATGGTCAATGCAGAAACTTACCGGTAGTGTTGAAGAAAAATTACTCCATCAAAACCTACCACTGGAGGCAGCAGCTGAGAAAATGTTTTGGCTTTTTACTGAGATGAAAGTCCTCATGCGTGGTATTTTTATCTGGGTTTACCAGTTTCTTTTGCTTAAAGGCAAAAAGCATGCAGCCATGGAGCAGTTGTAGGCTGCCATTACACCTGTTGCAGGAGAAGGCAGCTCAGTTCAACTGGTTATTTATGAAAATGAAATAGCTTTGCAATATTTAACTCCCAAAACCTTCTTTCCTGAAAGAAACCCACCAATGTACATATTCTACTCTTCCAAATACAATTAACAAGAAGCCCAGCAACCACAAACAGCCTTAGTAGTAGAACCCTTGAAAGGTTCCTTCAGGATAACACCAGAGGTACACAAAGCTAAGACACAGAGGGATTCCCTGGGCTGAGCTTAAATAGAGCCCGGGGCCCCAGGGGCAGGGAGTATGGGAGGGTGCCCAGGTGGGGCTGTTCAGGGCATAATGGCTTAGTGGTGCCTTCAGGGACCAGACAATTAGTCCTACTCCTTTCAGCTGCCAAACATACTTTATATCACCTTCTTTAGGTTCCGGGGAAGATGCATGTATGTCCCACATATGCACACAGAGTATAACCCCCCCCAGAGCACTTTCTCCAGCTCTGCCTACCATTGAAATTAGCTAATACACCTGCATTCTGTCCTGTAGGAAAGCCTTCACTATCTTGCTCAGTAACTGACTTTGTACAAATAATTGGAGGTTTCTGCCATATAGTAATGTGAGGTGGTTTGTACCATTGGAATGGGATAAAAACAACATGCTAGAAATCCCTTTTTTTACTGGAGCTTCCACCAGAACTATCACCCCTGGATAAAAATATATTTCTTGCTGTCTTAGGTCACAAGGACAGCTAGAGGACAGGTAACAAAGCCTTCAGTCTGAACGTGTGTTAGGATACTCTCACCTCCTGCCTTCAGGGATGGAAAGAAACCATGGACAAGCATGTACACAATCTCTACAGGCAGCAGCAGAATGGCTTCAACCAACAGATTCTAGATCACATGAATTATGTGTCTACTGTGTGCACCTCTAAATGGTCTTTCCAGCTCGGCAGAAATCAGTCCTGACAGAATCCTCCCCTCATATCACAAAAACAAGCGTGTTGGTTTTTATCTGCCCATGTATTACGTGAGTGCTGGTTTATGCTGATTGCTACCTCAGGTCACAGATAAAGCAAACAAAAATTCAATGCTAGTTTGAAGTAGACTGAATTACACTATTTTTAGCTTTTTTTTTAAATTAGTTTAAATAATTAGGTTAACTCTTTTGTTCTAAGAAAGACAGAAAAACCTATGAAGTGCTGTATCTTTTCCTTATTGGAGATAAAACTATATGACAACTCTTTTACAAGTACCCACAAATATTTGTGTCCTCATTTATAATCCTTAAATAACAGTTTCAGAAGATTTTTCTCCCGTGACAGAACATAATCTTCATCCAACTTGCAGAGGAAAGAGGCTCTCTTCTCAAGTGGAACCCTTTACATTCCTGTATGCCTTGTACAAACAAAATTGCCAATTGAAATGCCAGTGCTAGTTCTTGCAATGAACTCCCTCCATATGTGCTAGAGAAAAAGCAATGAATCTTAGAGGGAAACAGAGGCTAAAGCAAATCAGCCCTTTCCCATTAAATGCTACCATATCCAGCATTTCAATTAGCTAATATTGATACTATAATTGTGTATGTTGGTGATTGCACGTGCAATACATAACAGCAAATTACTGCAATCACCAACTGTTGAACAAGCACTTCTGACTCACCAGCTACTCTTTGATCTTAAAATTGTAGTTTCCTATTAGCAGTTAAGTACCATAAATGTACATTAATGTAAATGAGAAAGGAGGTAAGTTTACAAAACACAAGAAAAAATAAGTCAAGGGAAAAGGCACAGCAGTGAGTAATCACTTATGTAATGGCAGTCTCCCTACTATGCTCTTTCCTTTCCTTGCTAGCTCACTGTAAAAATCACAGTGGTTGTTACTGCTAAGGAGAATTTGACACTAAAACAATCCCTCAAACCCCTGAGCATTTCAGATTGCTCCCCTACCCCAGTTTCCTTGACCTCAAAGTGCTCTGTAGGCACTGGACATTCTTATCTTTCATGAGGAGCTGTGTAGAGGATTTATATTGATATAGTTAGAGGGCCTGAGATGATATTCAAGACCTAATTCTCATTTTTGCTAAGATTGCCTGTCAGATTTGGGTTTTTTGACTCAGAGATGGGGCAACTGAGAGGCATTTTAAACTTTCTATCAAGCTCTAAAAATTCTCCACGAATCCATTTCTCACAGTTGCCTTACACCATGATAGAGTAAGGCAGTGTTAGCAGGCATCAGGTTCTTATAACTGGGTAGCTGTCTGTTTTTTCTCTGGCTAAGAATGCAGTTGTGATGAGGGGAACACCAAGAGAGAAAACAGAATCAGATAATAGCAGAGATAATCTTAAACAAAGCTAAGTTGTATACTATCCGCATGCTCATTAATTACTTTGTTGTTACTGTGATCAGATGTCACGATGGCACCACACCATGCAGTAGTATATGCTCCATTTAGTGTTATAATGTGCTTTTTAATATATCAGCACATAGAAATTGAAAGGCTGTTTTCCTTTCTGGGTTTAAAAATACCTGTCATTGCTAAGCTTACAACTGACTATATTATCTAGTGTAGACAGCTGAGAATGTGAGAAGGTTCACTAGAAAGCATTTCACAAAAATTTCTAATTCTCTTCAAAGAAAGGTTAGTCCATACAAAAATGCAGAGTCTATTAAAAGATGCTCAATAAGATACATTGCATGTTCTCCAAATGTCTGTCACAGATGGCTTTCTGTCTGTAATTGTGATTTGAAAAAATACTGATTTATGTTCCACAGAACATAGGAAAAAAATATAGAAGGAAATTAGAGCCAGCCACTAGAAAGGAACAGACTCTACCAAGTAAATTGCAAAGCTGTAGGAAGAGCTCCTATTACTCAGGGTTGAAACTCTCCTAACATCCAGAGAAGAGGGCTGAATGATGTGCAACGTGTCAACATGTCCTTATTTAGGGACTGCTGCCTTGGACAAGCTGCCAAACAAGGGGAAAGCAATTGAACCATGAGAAAAGTAGGTAAAAATGTGTAGTGCTTTGGCTCAGAAGTCACATGTATGGAAAGCCCATAAACACACACGAGTCACAGCAGAACACTGCACACCTCGTGCCTGAGTAACCCCTGCTCTGAGAAATCTCAGCATCCCAGGCTGTCTGCTCACAGAACTGACTAAACCAGTTCTGGGACTGCTCACTGTTCTTACAAATGCCAGCTCTCTGGGCTGTGGATGGAGGTACCAAGTGGCAAAGCAAGATGTGTTCCCATGAACGTGCCCTGCTAGAGACTCTGCAGAGGCAGACAATGTTCTTCAGCCATGTTCTTCTTGACAGGCCACACTCATTCCCATTGCTCCCAAAATGTGCTGCAAAGGTGGCACGTTCTGCTGCAGATCTAATCTCAGCTTTTTAAAGACTTAATTCCACATAATTTTCTTAAAAACTGCCATCATCTTGGAGGACTCAGTAGACTGTGACAGAAAGTTTACTCTCCTATATTCTTCAGTCATACAGGGGCTATATGACCTTTTGTATGGGCCCCTTTTCTGTGCCCTAAACACTATCTCGGCATGTACAGCAACACAAACCTAATGGATTTTATGGTCACGTAAGAAGAGACTCCAGCAGCATCATTGCACCGAAATGAAAAGTTCGGATCCTTATCACAACACTCCTTTCTGAACTTCACCACTGAAACTGATTTAAAATCCTTGTTATCAAAGCACTCTCCTCCATGAGAATTTTACAAAGTTGCAGCTAAAGCCTGTAACAGAACATTCTGCCTTCACACCTTTGGGACCTCCTGTCTGCAACAACTGAAGTCAGCACCAGTCAGTCAGAGCCTGCTCTGTATATCCAGAACATGGTTAGCAGTTATTCTCTGAAAATAAGCAATTGGCTCACACCTCCAGACACTTCTGGACAAATAAGGACTACAGGCCTTACCTGCTGATTCTTTTGAACTATTTCATAAAGTAGAGGTTTGATGATTTGGAACAAAGAAATGAAAAGAAAAGAAAACTGGCTCCTCATTTTTATAATATATTTTTCATTGGAAAATGAGAATTTATCAAACTGCTACTGAAGTTGAATCCTACCAAGATTATGGAACTGGGACCGACATCTGCAAAAGCGGGTTTAGTTTTACTGCATTCAGTTAACTGAAATATATAACTCATACACCTATAAAATAGGCTACTCAGCTGGAAAACCAATGTATCTTCAGCTTGTGACATTTCAGTATGTACACATTTTCTTAAATGATTATTTGTTGTTATGGTCAGAACTGCTAAACAGCATAATCCACCAACTCAGTCTGTAAGGACAAACCAAGCAGTTGTCATTCAGCACCCCATCAACACCCCCTCTACCAGATGCCTTCTCAATCTTCTCTTCATCATCCAAACTCAGCTGCAATACTTCTCCTGAATACCATTTTTCCATAGAAACCTCAATAATATGGTGTACAAGGTACAGATTTTCAGTCAGTTGAGAGTTCTGTGGCTGCTGAGAACGAGATGTGTGCACTGAAGTCAGGTACAGGAGCTCCAGGGGACTCCTGTGGGGCTGCAGCTTTGGAGAGTTGGGTCACATCTCCCACTGCAGGATTTACATCAGTGAGGTCACTGGGTGCTTAAAGGAAACCTGCACAGTCATTTATAAATTAAGATGTTAATGTCAGGTGAATTAAGATTACACCACTGAGTGAAATGCTGATTTCCTTGATTGTTTTCCTAGAGTCTAGTTTTAAGGACACAAATTCATGAAATGTGACATCAGGTGGGAGGTTCATAATTTATAAAAATTATGAACTAGACTGATATGCAAACATCAAGCAAGTAAAGACAGTGCTAGGAAAGAAAATAAGCTTCCAGATTGGGCACAATGTTGTACACATTTTTGGATCCTACACGGCACCACACAGAACAGTACCTGAATTTATAAATAAAATTAAATGCTTGAAAACAATTTGATGCAGCCACTCAATCATAAAGAGAATTATTTAGAGCTATTCACTGCTGCTGAATAATATACATTTCATAAATTTTTAAGGGTAGTCATTATCTCACTATCTGTAAAGCTGCATTGTTTTCAACTCCTTAGAACTGGTATAATTTAATAAATTAGGTTCCTATTTTCCAGACTCCTCTTTACTTTAGGGTAAATGTTTTGCAAAAATGTAGCCAAGAAAGATATAGCCTTTACATATACATATACATGCACATATAAGTTTATGTAAGACTGTGAGAAAAGGAGTAGTTTGTTATGTTCGTGTTAGTAGTTCTAAAGACTTTAAGCACCACTTGTGTCCCCTCCTCTGGAGCAACAGTACCCTTGGCAGGGAGATACTGTGCTAGGAGCTCTGTGTGTTGGCAATGTGACTTTTGCCAAATATGTGAAAATGTATCCTAATTTGGCCAAGTCATAAACTGTAGCAAGCCATGCCCTGCAAGTACCCATATGTCCTGCTGTACCTGCTGAATACACGCAGCTATATTCTCTGATTATTCCAGTAGAAATGCTCAGATTCAGGGTAAAGCATGATTTTATTTGCAAATTTTCTTCTGGACTTTTCTTGGGTCTTCTTAGGCTGTCTGGGTCTGGAATCAGTGAAAGAAGCCTTTGCTCTGGTGCTGTCTGCACTTCCTGCTGGCCTTAGAGCTTGTGGGAGAGAAAAATGTCTGATTTACACACAGAACCGAAAGGGCTGAACTTTAGCGGGAGAGAACAGAGGGTAGACTTCAACCGAGGCAACAAACTGACACTCAGCATGGAGGAGGAATAAAGGGACATCTGAGGAGCAGCTGTGTTCCCTGAGAACCACCAAGTCTGGGAAGGCAAAGAAACATAAAGGAGTGAGGAGGTAATCACTACATCAGAATGGGCAACAGGAGAGGAACCAGAAAGGGAGATGGGTCACCTTGAGTCCACAACTTCACAAAAAGGTCAAAATCCATGTCAGTAACTAGAAAAAGCTGAACATAAGTTTGGTGACAAAGAGTCTAGCAGCAAGGCCTCAATCCCACTGAGGCACCTGAGCCTCTCAGTTCCTGCTCTGGGCTTTTGGAGATGCTTGGCTGGGGTGAAACTCCTGGTGTTGAGACCCAGAAACCTGGGACAAGGAAATGCTTCATCACAGGCATTATGGTTGGAATGGGACTGACACAAAAGACCTGAGAAGGAGATCTGGAAGGTGAAAGTGTATCTCCTGAGAAACATCATGTGCAGCCTGAGATCATGCTGAAAACCGACATTGGACTCACAGAGGAAAGGTTAAGGAGGCAGGTATGGGAAAAAGAGAAACTGTGTAACTGTACAGTTTAAAGTGCTACCGAAATATACCAAAGCACAAATTATGTTTGCGCTGACACTGATTTCAGGCAGATCCTGACTAGGGAGTCCTTGCTAGCAGTGCCTCGAGATGTGTGGTACTTGGCATCCCCGGCGAGCACAGCTACGTTAGACACCCCCATCCCTAAAATGTACCCCACACACCTAAGCACGGCCAGCGGCCCCCACAGAGGAGCCACAGATGGGCCCGGGTTGGGGCTCCGTCACTCTCGCTCCTGGGGGGCCGCTTCCCTCGGGAGCAGCAACGGAGCGGATGGGCGGGAGGTGCGGCTGGGGATGGCGCCGGCGGGACAGACACGGGCTGCCACCGACCCGCGTGTGCCCAGGCGGGGATATCCCACCGGCACTTCCGGGCCTCCGCAGGAGCCGGCGGCGCGGCTCGAAGAAGGAGCCGACCCGCAAACTCTGCCCGGGGCGCTTCCCCGAGCCCCGGCCGAGGGCAGCCGCTCACCTCCGACACGAAACGCATCACTCGCAATTAGCGGTTTGATGTGATACGGGAGCGCATGGTTTGCATTACGGAAGAAATGACCTGATAATCGCCCAGCAGCAGCTTGCAGATGTGCTAAGTGATGCCGGTCCCGCTCCCCGTCCCGCTCCCCGGTGGCATCTCCCGCTCCCCGGCGCCTTCGCTGCTCCCCTGCGCACAACAGTGGCTCGGTGGCCCCGGGCTGGCCACCGCAGGGCACCTTAGAGAACGGAGGTTGGAGGCATAAACATTGCTTTTGATCAAGGAGTTCTGAAAAGCAGTAAAATACGTCAAATACTTTCTGGTATGAAAGTATTTCTGCCTGAAATGTTTTACAAGTAAAATTTAGGAGCTGAAATTTGGAAAGAGAAGAGGAAATAGCGGTAGCGAAGGGACAAGATCCCGAGGTAAAGGGGTGTGAATGTCCTGTGGTCCCCGCGAAACGAGAGCTGCTGCGGCCGCCCCACAGCCCCGCTGCCCCCCGGGCCCACGGGACTCACCGGGGCACTGCGAGGTGTTCCCAGGGGACGGGGAGGAACGGCGGGGCTGTGGCTGCACCCAAACGTTACCTTAGAGCTGCCGAATCGCTTCTGTAACCTGTCCCCATCCATTGATTTGCCAAGTCTTTATGAATACCAGACTACATAATTTCTTTATAAACGCGTTTAATCACGAATCACCAAGCAAGCGTGTTTCGTTTAAGCAGTTACAAGAGGACAAAATCAAACTCGCTTGCAATATGAAACCTGAAAGAGCTGAAGGCTCCAGAGAGCCGAGGTTGGTTGCTTTTGCTTTCAGGCTGGCCAGCAGAGCGCAGTGGATGCTGCTGCTGGGGCTGTGGTGCTCTCCGAAGTTGCCCGCTTGCAGAGGGGTGACTGCCGTGGCTCTGCGTGCAGACACGTGAGTAAGAAACCTCTCGGCATCAGCTTGTATGTTGTCTCCGCGACTTAGTAAAATTATTTATGCTGGGCTAGTAAGAGTTGGCGGCCCATATTATGTGTTTTACCGTGACTTTAAATGAGTCAAGGACATTTTAAGTCCAGGGAAGATCGTTGACAGATTTTCTTGGTTAAAATATTGCAGCATTTCCCATTAGCGTTATCTCCTGGAAATAGCATAAAGAGCACTACACAGCAACTATGCAATTGACTGTCGTTTTATAGAAGTTCTATTTCCCTTGGCAAGTCCATCACATTTGGGAAGAGAACCCATGCCAGAAAGTCTGTTTCCTTCCAGCTTTCATTAAAAAAAAAAAAAAAAAAACAACCCCCCCCCCAAAAAAAAAAAA
>VXAX01006189.1:75497-132347 GCA_013399835.1 Leptocoma aspasia | reverse complement strand
TGTTTCAGGAAAAGGCAAGGAAGAGTGGTGTGAAAAGTAAGTAGGAAAACGGGAAAAGGAGGGGAGGGAGAGCAGACAGAGAGATTAGCCTGGGAGGAATGCATCGCCCGGTCCCCTGCACACAATGATCGCTCGCAGTCGGCGCCCGGGGAGCCGGCAAGGGGAGAGGGGAGAGAGGAGAGAGAGGGCGTCCCCAGCCTGCCGGGACCGTCCCCGCGGAGTGCCCGCGGAGGGGCCGCATCCTGCTGCGGGTACGGGCGGGGGCTCGGCGGGGCAGCAGGGCGGGAGCGCCCCGGGAAGCGCCCGAACCGCCCGAGCCGGNCGCTCCGTCCCGCCTCGGCTGCCCGGCACCGGCGCTCCTCTTCTTTCTCCCGTTCCCGCGGCGGAGCCAGGCACGGCGGGGCCAGCCCGAGCGGAGGTTCCCGCGGCGCGGCCCGGGGGGAGCGGGGCCCCCGGGGGGGGAGAGCGGGCCACCCTGCCCCTCGCCAGGCGCCGTCGCCGCCAACTCCCGGGACTCCGTGTTTGGGGGAGGTAATAAATCCCACCCCACCCACAGCCCCGACCGTAATGTTTGTCACTGCTTGCCCATCACTAGGGGTTGAGAGGAGTATGACAGGTCTTTGTTGTCTGAATAAAAATCAGTGGCAGCTCAAGGGAGAGAACTCCTCCTACTAAATTATCAAAAATGGGCTGGCTTTAGTCTCTTAACAAATTGGACAGAGCTCCGGAAAGCAGCAGTCCCAAATCCAACCTACAGGCACTGGGAACTTTAAAGCAACCAGGGACTGCTGAAAATAGCACTTCTTTTTGCTTTCTTTGTATTCAAAACTATATCCTTTCCCGACTGATTCTACTGCCCCAGGTCCAAGTCTCTCCAGTCAGAAGCCCCAGCTCTCCAGAACAGTAACAGATCCTTTAGCTCGCTTTTATTATTTTATTTTTTAAACTAATTATTATTACATTTTCTCCCCCTTGTTTGTTTTCTGCACATCTTCAGGAAGCCCTCAGTGCTTGCGCAAAGAGAAGCTCCTATTGCAACCTCCCTCCCTGCGCTGTGCGCCTCGGTGTAAACATTTTGGATGATCTAAAGACTCTGGGGTCTGTATATGGAAATAGTGGGGTGCAGAGCAGAAGAAAATACTTGTCCTTTCCGTCCCCCAGCCATGCTTTTCCACGGGATCTCCGGAGGCCACATCCAAGGAATCATGGAGGAGATGGAGAGGCGATCCAAGACCGAGTCCCGCCTGGCCAAAGGGGGACAGATGAACGGCCGAGATACGGTAAGAAAGGAGCTGGCGCTCTTTGCAAGGGAATCCCTGCAAGCATGGACCTGCATCGGGACAGACCCTGACTTTGGGGAAGAGAAAGACGCTGCTTCCCTCTGTCCCTTCCCTGTCACCCCTTGCTTGTGGAACCCCTTCCGAGGCTCCCTGTAAACCCACCCGTAACGCTGGGTGCTGTGCCGGCCAGGCTGGGTTATACATTTGTCTAATCCATGTCGCTGCGTGTGCTCTCTGGATTAACGGGGAAACTGTTGGAAATTGTAGCAGGGACGGAGTTTCAGCCCTTGCGGCGGAGCAGCCTTTTGCCCCTGTTCGGCTGCCTGCGGCTGCTCTGCCCCTGCGAGCAGGGCTGCAGCTGGAGCTCCCGAGGTGTGCTTTATTTTTATTCTGGGCTTCTGGCACCTCCTAAATTAAACCTCAAACCGCGACTACTTACTTTTCGTAACTGTCTTTGGTCTGAAGTGTGTGATTGATACAGAGGCACCGCGCTCTCTGGCTGTTATGCCGGCCGACTACTTTGCTTAGAAAGTAACATCTCCTATTTACTTAATCAAAAGGACCAAAGTTTTCAGATATGTACTAAGGGATGGCGGAGAAATCGAGTGTCACGCTGGGCTTTGTGCAAAGCGAGATCTCCTTTTCTCCAACTTGTAGGGCTTCCGCCGATCGCGCACAAGGCTCTGCACACAAAGTAACGGCCTGGAAAACTGCTTTAAGGCTTTGGCCATAGGGTCCTTTACCCCCTCTCTTAAATAAACTCATGCTTTGTTACATGAGGATTTGCAATGTAAATTTAACTCACCTTTCCATTGCTAAAAAGGAAAGGAGGCGAGGAACACAATTTCAGATTGAAAAATTAATGCGGAGTTGCCACTTTAAAAGAGTTGCGACTTTAGAACAAGATGCTTGGGATTTTTTCCCCTGTTACTTTATCAGCAAAAGCTGCCCCAAGTTTCACGGCCGAGCTTTTGTCTCCGCCGTCCCTCTGTCTCCCTTTGTCCCGAGCGGCACTCCTCGTGGGGAGCAGATCAATGGGAACTCGCAGAAGTTTACCGAGAAGATGCTGGTTTGAGCTGAAACCAGCCCATGCCACCTTTCTGCCCACGTCTCTGGCCGGGCTGGTGAGCGTTCATACTCGCTGCTCTTTACACCATCCACCTGTCTCCTTTCTCTTACTCCTGTTTTAAAAGGCCTGTCTTTCTTCAGAGACGCGGTTGCGGCTCGTTTAAATACGGGCGAAAATTTGCCATAGAATGAGTGCAAGCCTGAACCCTCTGCCATAAACTTTAGGAACAGCAAACCGGTATTTTTCTACTTTAAAATGCTGTTCCTGTGAAGTGCTTTAAGATTACAACGCTAAAAAAAAAAAAGGGGGAGCCTCAGACTTTAAGTTCAGAACTTCAGAAAAGAATGGGCTCTGCATTTCTCACTGCGGCCTAACCCATTGCTTTCACGTATTGAAATGACATGAGATCGTTAGGAGAGGTTTATTGTGAGTGACGGTAAACAGTTTACTAGCGGGGAAGGTCCCGGTTCCCCTTAAACTTCCCGCCGGGAGCCAGGAGTTGGGTCCCAGAGAGCCGTGCCTTTGCAGGAGCCCCGGGCCCTGCGGAGGACCCGTCCCCAGCCAGGCCTGCCTGCCTGTCTTTCTCTCCCTGTCTCATCCCTTGTGGTGTGGTTGTTTTGCAGAACATGCCCCCCATGAGCCCCGAGAAGCCTGCTTTGTGTGCTGGTTGTGGAGGGAAGATCTCAGACAGATATTACCTGCTGGCTGTTGACAAACAATGGCACCTCAGGTGTCTTAAGTGCTGTGAATGTAAACTGGCTTTGGAGTCAGAACTCACCTGCTTTGCCAAGGACGGCAGTATTTACTGCAAGGAGGATTACTACAGGTACAGCAATCAGTCCTCATGGGTTCAGAACACATCCCCTCAAAAGGCACTGTGAACCGAAACGCTCTTTTCTCCACACGGCCTTTCAAAGATAGCTTTTCGCAGTCAGCGATTCCTCAATCCTTAGTCCCCTCAGAAAAGTCTCGCACGTTTCCAAACCGAACGGGCCGTCAGGGGACGCGCTGACTGAGCATGTGTGGCGGTGCACAAACGGGCGAAGGCTCTCCCGCTGCTCGGCGGTTTCCCTCCGCAAAGACCCGACCGAAATTCCCCTCTGGCTGCAGCTTGCCGGTTTTCCCGAAGGCCAGGCCCGGGGAGCGGGCCCCGCGTGTCCGTGTGTCACAGCTGTCCCGCCGGCCGGCGCCCCGCGGCTCTTCCCGTCTGGACAGGAACGCCAGGAGAGCGGGGAACGATTCCCCCCGCTCCGGCCCGCCTGGCCCCGCGCTCACGGGCAGCGGCAGGGCCTTCGCCAAAGTCCTGGGAGAAGAGGTCCGCTCGGGGGGAGTGCGAGGCGCTCCCCCTGGCACCTCAGGGCCGGGTCCCTGAGGCTGTCCCGACACCAGGCGGGCCACAGCCGGTGTCATGGGCCGTCCTGGGGCCGGGGGGGGGCGCGACCCTGTCGGGGACAGGCTCCCTCACGTGGCCGGGAGGGAAGGCGGGAGGCACCGGGGCAAGCTCTGCCTTTGCCGTTCTAGTTGATGCCCACTTTTCTGTTTCCTTCAGAAGGTTCTCCGTGCAGAGATGTGCCCGCTGCCACCTTGGGATCTCAGCCTCTGAAATGGTCATGAGAGCCAGGGAATCGGTTTATCACCTGAGCTGCTTCACCTGCACCACCTGCAACAAGACTCTGACCACGGGCGATCACTTTGGCATGAAGGACAACCTGGTTTACTGCAGGGCCCACTTCGAGTCGCTTTTGCAAGGAGAATACCCCCCTCAGCTGAGCTACACCGAGCTGGCTGCCAAGAGCGGAGGGCTGGCCCTGCCTTACTTCAACGGCACTGGCACGGTCCAGAAGGGGAGGCCCAGGAAACGAAAGAGCCCTGCCTTGGGAGTGGACATCGTCAGCTACAACTCAGGTGGGAAACACACGCCGAGTCTGCCTCCCGCTCCCCCGAACAGAGCGTTCTCGGGCTTCCCCTCAGCCAGGCAGCGCGTGAATAACTCAGCCAGGCCAAATCTTGCTTAACCATTGGAAAATCAAACAAACAGCCCTCTGAGGGTTGGAGCGTTTGCAGGAAAGCTAACAGCAGCCCTCCTCAAAGGCTGTCTTTGCCTATTAATGTCAAACACCCAAACTTAGCCACTTCCCAGGGTAAAGACAAAAAAGGAAAAAAAAAAAGAAAAAAAAAAAAAAAAAAAAAACCCAACCCCAAAACCACATAGCTCTTTCTCTGTTGGAATCTCAGAGATAGAGTTATCATTATTTATATTTGATTAGCTAAAAAAATTTCACCACTTAAACCTCAAATTAGGAGTAACCAAATGAATCAGAAAAAATAGAAGTTATAGTATATGGTTCCTACAATGCCAATGTAGTATGCATATAACTCGATTTATATATTGAATTTATAGTGATTAATTCTTCAGGCTGAATAATTCTGTTTTACTGACACATAAATGATCAAACTGTACAAGGGGTCAACGAATAAATGTTGTTTCTTGTAACTAAACCCTAACAAACGTAATTAAGGAGAATGATTTCTGTTCTCTCAACAGTAGGAAAGGAACAAGTGTTGCCCTGTATTAAATATCCTCTATAACTCCAGTCACTTGAGTACCCAAACCGCGTATAAACAGTGCTAGTGGCCAGAGGTAAAGGAGTTTCAGGTATGACCAAGCAGTTGAGGCAGAGTTTCATTAGATGAAGGACGAAAGCAGGAAGGGTAAATACGAATTAGCAAACTCCCGACTCCAAAATCGTTTTAGCGACACTTAAGCTTCCCATGGACGATAAGAGAGGAAGGAAAGCCGTGGGAAGCAGGAGCGATGCAAGGTGTGCTTCCCCGTGAAGCGCGGGGCTGTCCCGGCTGGGGCAGGGAGCCGCGGGCTCCGGGCCCAGGCCTACGGACCGCTGGCCCCACCGGGGAGCCGGGAGAGGGCTCAGGGCCTCCCTTCTGACAATCGCGGGTCGGTAACAGTGCACCGGAGCTCTCTGCCCTGCACCAAGTTCAACCCGCTGCCACTGAGATCCATAAGGAATCTTCCACTGCCCCCCTGCCCTCCCCACCCCTCCCCCGGCACCTCCTCTGGGGCCGCTCGTGAAACGGGCTTTAGCTGGGAACCAGGGAGCTGTGCAAGGCGATTTCATCTCCTCTGATGCGTAGACCTTGGAGCCAGGGTAATCACTGCGCTAATTGTTCCTTGTTAATTGAAGATGACATTGGAATCCCTGGCTACGGAGCGGCTTCCAATCAATCCTGAAAGCTGCTAAAGAAAAGGGAACCTGTAGCGCAGCCAGGATTCATTCAGCCCCAGCTTCCAATGGTGGATTTCCCGTGCGCCCGCGCTCCGCTCTGGTCTCTGCCCCTGCTCCACACACCATCACCCGATCCCCCAGATTCCTAAAGGGAAATAATTCTAGGGACAATTTAGCGTTAAGATTAGAATCAGAAGTTATGGTAAGATGAAGAGTTGTGAATATGATAAAGCTCCCCTTAAACTTCAGATCAGGACTCAAGAGAGACATTATTTGCGAACGCTGACATAATTTTTGTGTGCTGGTCTTAAAAGTCCCCTTCTTTACAACGGGCCATATAAGATGTACCACTGACTCCAAATCAGATTAAAAAGCACCACCCATTATGAAAATACAACTCACTGCATTGAGAACTCACAGAATCCTCTGGGCAACGGAGAGAAAAAAGAACAGACCAAAACTAATCAACAAATGCTCTGATGCTTTGGACTCAGGCTAGATGACTGAGAAATCTCTTCTGTTAGGGCCGTGATTTTACTTTTTTTTTAATAAGCATTCTCGAGCTATGTCCAGCGTTGACACATGGTCTCGAGAAAGTTTGCAGCCAAACAGTGCATCCGGTGCAAGCGGCTCCAGCCCATTGACCCACTGCGCCCCAGAGCCAGGGGGAGGAAAGCGAATCTGGAACTGCTACGAAATGAGTTGCAGTAGATGAAATCGCTTCTTGAGAGAGAGGAAAAAAGTCTCTAACTAATTGGCAGCCACTTCCCTACACACATTTTTCGTTCTCTGCCCTGTGACTCGGTAACTGCTCTTGCACGTAATCATTTGCAAAGGGCAAGCAGTCCGCAGAAATCAAATGTCGGATGCACGGCTGCCACCCTCCGAGGGTATCAGCGGGCCCCGCAGCCCCCGGCCGCGGCGGGCGGGCGGTGTCCGGGCCGTGTCGCGGTGTGCCGCCCCGCGGGGATGGGGACAGCGCGGGCACGGCCCTGCCCCGCACACCGGAGCGCACCGAGCCGGACTGCACCGCGCTCCTCATCCGCGGCCGGGGCTCTCTCGGCACCCCGGGTCTGCGGGCACCGCGGCTGTGAACGCCCCAGAAAGCCGAGCACCTTCCCAAACAGTCCCAGCCGCGGTGTCCATACCATGTGCCAAACGAGCCCGAGCTTTAAAAGCGAAACTCCGGTGGAGCCAACAGCTTCACCCAGCTGAGCATGAGCATGTGCGTATTCACAGCCATCCAGCAGGCCCTGGCTTAGATTTGTGTGCACATTATGTTGCTCACATCCAGCTGAGCCCTGGTCCAGAATGGAAAATCAGACTCCGCTGCAGAATCTACAACAGCTTTTCTATTCTGTATTTTGTTTGCTAGTTTAATTCCTTTTTCACAGCTCCTCAGTTGTAAAGTGGAAACACAACAATAAATAACTCAAAATGTTATGAGGTAGAAGTCACTCATACTTGCAAGCTGTCTGGAATTAATGTGAAAAATGGAAGAAACTATTCAAAAGTACTTAAAACATTCAAGGCTTTCTCTATATTACATCTTATATCATACAATTAATATGTATTTTAAGGGAAACTGTGTTGACTTACAGCTTAGAGGATATAGAAATGAGATGGTGAAGAAGATTTCCTTAGGAAAATATTTTACACATCTGTTCCTCAAAGAGCTATTTACTTTATTTTATTATGTGTGTGTGTGTTAAAAACTATGAAGAGTTCACTTGAAGAATTCTTGGCAATAAGAAGCAAACTGTTCTAGCTCTTTTGAAAGCAAAAATTAAACAACCCTCCAATCCTGCTGCAAAGAAATGAGCAGTGTCTTGCCTGACTTTGTGCTTTCCTTTAGTTCTCCAGGAGATAGTGTAAGACTCTGCTCTATGATGTGGCCAAACCACACAACACCATAAAACAGAGAGTGAGCTGTATATCATTGTATAAATCAGGATTGTCTGAAGATACTTGGAGCCCTCTTCTCATTTTCTCTTGAAAGTAAAAACCAAAATAAAGTAGACCACTGACAAAAACCAAAAAAACCACGCCAAAACCAAACCAAACCAAAGCAAAAAAAAAAAAAAAAGGAAAAGAAAAGGAAAAGAAAAAAAGAGTAGAGTACAGAGTAGAGTACAGAAACAAAGGCAGTAAGCAGGACAGAGGAGCCTGAGGAAGTTTATGTTGCTGCTGTAAGCCTGAGCAGCCCAAAGAAAACAACACAAACAAGCAGCTTGCGACTCCGAAGTAAAACCTGAAGACTGAATTCTGGTACTCTGATTTATGTCAGCTCATAAGTTACAGCCCACGCAGTTGGACTGAAGGCAATGTGATTGCTTGTGAAAACAAGTAGTAAATACAATCCAAATCTGGTCTGAAATTGTTTTTAAGGTAACTTTCAACTCCTGGTCTTTTCAGAAGTGTCAGCTTTGTTTGAAAGTACAGATACACTTCTTACCAAGACTAGGAGCAAAGCTAGCTATAATTAAATATTCACCTGATTTTCTGTCAAAGTGTTGTCTTACCAGCATCTGTTCATGTTGACTTGTCTTATAATTCAAAAGAGGAAACACCTTCAAGAAGCTTTTTATTTTCTTGTGGTTTCAAGCTGCTTTGCCTCTGCTTTCAGCACTGCCGACATCAGTCTCTCTGTATTGTGTGCTTTCCCTCTTTCTCTTCTCTCTCTCTCTCTCAATTAGGAATGGGGATCAGCTAGGCCTTGTAAATAATCCAGTAACTATTGGAAAGCAGTTCAAAAATCAAAATGAGCAACTAATGGAACTCAGTCTAATTTACAGACATTCTGAAACATTTTTAATTAGCTCTTCTTTAATTAATATTCCCTGCTATGATGACACCATTAATTTTATCCTGTGTGACTGAACTATCTTTATAAAATGATATCCTAGAAATTGCTAACCCTTTTGTTTAAGCTGAAAAGAAAGGCACAGATGCATTTCTTACTTTTCTTTTTGCTAATAGTGTAATTTCTTTCTCCAATATGAAGTAATGATGCCACCATCCCCAAACAGCTGCAACTCTTGTGTACAATTCACACCCACAAAAGTGTAATCTGAAACAAACTTATCTTTCATAGACACTTTGAAAATACTGAATCGGGGAAAGAAGAGAAACTCTTCAAGTTTTGAGCCCCTAGCTGCTTGCTTGTAGAAATGTCCTAATCCAGTACTAACTCAGATCTATTGCTGATTGGGACCGGGGGACTGGATCAAGTCTTGATGCAACTGCTTCCTGGATATGTTTTACAGATGAAGGGCTTCGAGCAGTTCATATAAACTTCCAGGCAGAGTCCAAAAGCATTTATTTTATCAGCAAATAACTCAGCTTTCTTGATGAACTGTCATAACAAACTTTCCTGCTGTACCTCTCTTTTTATAGGTGCTTGTGATTTGGGGGAAAAGCTCAGGAACATTCAAAATGCTGGTTTGACCTTTACTCTTCTCTCAAGCTAAGAATATTTCAATGAGTAAGATTTCAAAATCTGAATGAGATTTCAAATGACTCTTTGAGCACCCAAAGCAAAACCATCACCACAGGGAAAAGACTTGTTCGAAATAATTGCCAAAGGAGAGAGGACTTTCAAAGTCTGCCCTTAGTAGGTACAGGCCTGGGGGACATAGGATAAGGATAGGAAATGATAATATTCTTTTGGTCTCATCAATTATCACTTGATGGTCCTTCCTTCCTTCCTTCCTTCCTTCCTTCCTTCCTTCCTTCCTTCCTTCCTTCCTTCCTTCCTTCNTCTCTCTCTTTTCCTCCTGCCTGCTATTCAAGATTATTTTTGCCTTGATTAATTTATCCTACATGATGCATGGCCACTAACTCCTTGTTCCACGTTGCCTATTTAACAGGTTGTAATGAGAATGAGGCAGATCACCTGGACAGAGACCAGCAGCCTTATCCCCCATCCCAGAAAACAAAGCGCATGCGTACCTCCTTCAAACACCACCAGCTTCGTACCATGAAGTCCTACTTTGCTATCAACCACAACCCAGATGCCAAGGACCTCAAGCAGCTTGCCCAGAAAACAGGCCTGACCAAGAGAGTTCTGCAGGTAAGAAGCCACATCACAGGCTTGACAGAATTTTCCCCTGCCAGTCAATAGCCTTTCCCTTATGTGTAACTATAGCAATATACATAGAAATACTTTTGCTGGGTGTGTCCCTAGTGGGTGTGCAGAGGGGTATGGTATTATGTGGCAGAAGTGCCAAATGTGTGTGCCTTACTGCCCCAAAGCAGCCAAACACCAAACTGTAGTTTATGATTAGCTGCATCCTCACCATGAAGAGAATGTCTTCAGAGTCCACCCACCCAGTAGATCTCCTGGGGTCAGTGGTCTCTCTGTGGTGACTACACTAAGGATACATGTGGCAAATCTACTGATTTTATGGGTGAAGCCTTTGGGCTCCCCTGAAGGAGTTAATATGGCCCCTCAGTAAGCAGATCCCCGATGTGTTTGAAGCAAGCTTTGACCAATACAATCTTCCAGGACCAGCTGGCTCCCCCTCTCAATGCTTGTTAGACAATTGTTTTCCTTAAGGGCCTCCACAGTCGAAAGGCACATCCCTGTGAAGGACAGCCTAGCAAATTATGTTAAAAATCCCTATACGGTCTGTGATAGCTCAGTGAAGTTAAAAGGAGGTGTGTATTACATGCAGAGTGGCAAAGAAGGGCAGCGAGTGAGGTAGAAGGAGAATCTATTAGCGGCAATTCCTTGTCCGTGTTACATGTCACCTCAGACACTGCCAGTGAACCTTACAGAACAGAAAGACTAGGTGACCCATATCAACAACCTGTAAGACAGGCACGGTGTAATTACCCCTCCTTCCTCTTCAGCCTCTTCAAATAATCAAGGCAAGCTTTCAGCCTTGGCAAAAATCTGCTCACTCACTCTTTGCGTCAATCTTTATGTGTCTTGACCCCGAAGCTACCCAACCCAAGGAACACTACGTGGCCATCAAGAAAGTTGCTTTCTTTGGGTAAGTGAGGGAGCAGATTTTTCTCGAGGCTGCTCTCTGAGGGCTGTAAGCACCTGTAGCACTGGGCCTGTACACAGTCAGTCAGTACCACCAGTAGCAAGAAAAGCTATAGAATGACTTAGGTGATGTGCCACACAAAATCAAACATCAAAAATGAATTTAAAAAGCAAGAACAAAGACAAAAATAAGCAAAGCAAAACAAGCATCGGTAAAGAAATCCATTGGGATTGGTTTGCAGGTTTGGTTTCAAAACGCAAGAGCCAAATTCAGAAGGAACCTTTTGCGGCAGGAGAATGGGGGTGTCGATAAAGCTGACGGCACCTCGCTCCCGGCACCGCCCTCAGCAGACAGCGGCGCACTCACTCCACCCGGCACTGCGACCACTTTAACAGACCTGACCAATCCCACTATCACTGTAGTGACATCAGTGACCTCTAACTTGGACAGCCACGAATCCGGGAGCCCCTCACAAACTACCTTAACGAACCTTTTCTAACAGTTCAATTTTTTTTTTTTTAAATTCTTGCTCTTCATTATTATTATTATTATTATAATTATTATAATTATTATTATTATTATTTTCAAGCCTTTTAAAAACAAACAAACAAACAAACAAACCCACAAAATATTTGGGAAAATAAACAGCTTGATGTGTAGCATCTGCAGCCACCTGGCAAATGAGTTTGAAGTAATATGTTGCTATAATATATGAATATTTATTGTTGGTAAATTGTACTCAAATTCTTTAAATTTATCAAATGACTGAAGAGAAGGTGATGAATCATTCTAATAAGTGCCTCTTAAAATTGTATGTTACTTATTTCCAGAACCTTGAAAAAAATTGATTGTTCCCTCCAAAAAGAAAAAGATTTTATTCCTCCCTGATAACCAGATAAAAACCATTTTAATTATAGCCAAAAGAATGCTGCTTCAGGATTGTATGTTCACTTACAGCATTTAAGAACCCTGAATTCAATTTTATTTTCATAATGCATCCAAAAGTTTTGTACTACTTATTTTTTAAATGTTGAAAAATAAATGCAAAATGAATTAAACTAATCATAGAAACAGTCAGACTGGAAGTACCAGTGCTCTTTCCCAATGCAGTAGTCACAAGCCTGCTCCTCCCTGAGCACTGGGGAGTCTCACTGGGATAGCTAAACGCTCCTCTGCCAGTTCTGCACCCAGCTGGGACGTCCTTGGCCACCACTGAAAGCCATGTCTGGATGGAGGACTTGGAGAGAGACCCAGTGATGAGAGCACGTGTGGGTGAGGATGGCAGGACCAGGCCACTGGTCTCCAAATTTATGCCCCACATTAAGGAGGCAAGATCTGGAAAACACCCTCCAGAGTGAGCTCATTCCTATAAGGATGTCATTAAAGTAACAATAGGAGAGTAACATTGCAAGTGGACAGTCCTACTGATCTGAAATGTTGCCTAGAGAGGGGTTTTAATTTTTGTCTGTCGAGCAGCTCTGAATTTTTGGAATTAAAAAAGATAAAAATTGCAGTTGGCTTTGATGCCATACCTCCAAAGCAAACAGGAGGTTGCCCAGTTACTTTAGGGAGCACAAAAATAATTTTCAAGAAGATGTATGCATGTGTACTATTCAAATGAACTTTTGATAAATCCTACTTTTTTTTTTTTCCAGGGAAAATGGAAATAAGCAAAATATAATTTATTAAGATGTTTAAGGAAAAAAATTTCAGTACAATTTATTCATTACTATTTTAAATTTTCTTTAGATGTTTCCTGAGATTGTATCAGACACTTTGTTTAACACAGGAACTTAAAATCTTTAGTTCATTAATATCTCTAACATATACTTTAACTTTTTAAACTTTGTATAAAAGAAAAAAATGCTAGCAAAAATCACACAAAACCAGGAATTGGCAGTGAATAACTTCAAAGCCGATAAACTCAGAAGCCTTGTGGATGCTGATCCGAATACATTTCTTAGTTTACAATAGTGATCTTTCTTTTTTTAATTTTATTTAAGCTAAAAGTCTGAATGGTCTGGGCAGTGGTGAATGTTCATTTGTATCCTTTTATTGTAGTTGAACACCAATTAGATTGTGGAGAGCCTCAGAAACAAAAACGAACAAAAACCAGTCAAGATCTGTGTCTTGCTTTTAGTGGATTGTTAAGAATAACTTTGCACATATACCCCACTTTTTCGACACCATCAAATCTCTTTTTGGTGGTCTAAGTGGCTATTTAATATATTTTAAAGGTGTCCTTTTTGGCTGTATAAATGTGTGGTTACATATTGACAGTTCACTGCCCACATTAAAGTGCATTATTGTAATTTTTGCTCAGGGTTTTTAGAAAATTAGCACAGAAAAGTAGCTTATTTTTAAAAAAGATGACGGAAGAGATGTTAACACTGTAATAGAAGAAAGGTGTGTTTGCCATTATATATTTAGCAAGTATGGTTATCATCTTCTACGGATATTGAATCTTGACTTTTCCTATTTCTATTACCTTATGGGCATTTACCACTAACCAGACCAAAAGACCTTGGTAAGGCTGAGATCTTTATTAATACACTTTTACAGGTAAAAATATTGATACTTATAAATTTTGTTCTTTGACAGAACAATATATGGTACTAGAGATCTACTTTATTAAGTAGACTAATTAAAACTCAGTTCTACTATGTGCCTTATGATATACCTTGGGAGTAAGTTTGTGAAAAATCAGGATATATGTGTTGTTTGTTAAATTAACTGTTTTAAGCCCTTTTGACACCTCACTAGTTTTGTACTGTTTTACCTCTTATTTCTGAAACTCTTTTTATGGTGTATCCTGTTAGAGGGGACAAACATGTCATAGAAAGCAGTTGTGCACTCTTTCAGATATAGTTGATAAATCCAATAATCTTATATATTGAGCTTCGTGTTTATAGTACAGTAAGTGGTCTAGCAAAATTGTCCATGTTTCTTTGTTTATTGATAAATGCATTGTATAGAAACTATTTCCCCTAAATATTTATGGACCAAACAATTGTGATATATCCTATTAAATTTGTGTGAATAAACCATTTTGAATCTAAGGAGTTTTATTTCCCATCAGTTTTTTGTTGTTGTGGGTTTTTTTTGTTTTTTTTTTGGTTTGGGGTTTTTTGTTTTGTTTCTTTTTTTAAAATTTAAGGTCTACATGTACCCGTGTGTCTCTTTGCTTTTACGGTACCTATGAACAATTGGTATTAAACACAGAAACACGGCCCTTTTAAATATTTTAAAGTACAGTTCCATCTTAGGTTTTCAATTTCTCCATATTCAATGTATATGCTACTGCTGGTGCAATTTAGATTTTAGCCTTTTAACCTCCTTTTTTGAACATGCAAAGTAATGCCCCACTGATTTGATACTGAAACCCTGTCTTAGCCCTCTGAAAGAGCCAGAAAACTAGGAGCTAAAGTAATTGCATGACAAATATAACCTAAATAGTATGATGAAATGAATCAAGATTTAATGCTAGGTATATTGAGCACAAAATAGAATTGCAGACCCCGAAAAGCCAGGTTGCTCTGTAGTTTAATAAATTGTCACTATGATTTCTTTCAGGGAGAACAAATCATGGGGCATTACAGCCAAACATCCCGACGTTTGAAAATTCCCTAAAGTATTAAAAGAAGGGGAAAAGTTTGATCGGAAATCCACTGCAGTGAAGACAAAGACAATATTAGGTTATGATAATCATACATTTAAAAATCTATTGAGCCAAAAAATAAAAATAAAAGACTCGATGTCATTTCCTGAATGTTAACAAAACATACGTTATTTTATGGTGTCTAATTAACAGAACTGAAGGCTTCAACAAATTGTGTGGTATCAAAAACAAATTTAGAGAACTTATGTATAAAACCAGAGCAACCTGGCAGCAATCTACCCAGCCCATATTCGAAGAAACCTTTTCTTTTTTTAAAAAAAAATCACATTTGTCAAGCACAAGTACTTGTAAAATAAAATCTGAGTGCATTCATTCCACTTGCTTGCTAATGTGTACTAGTCATATCTGTTAAATGGATTTTTGTAAATTCAAGGAGAACTTTCCAGTCATCTGAGATCATAGGAATCAAAACCCAGTAACTTTAGTACTATTGTTTCCGAATTAATTTTTTTTAAATGAGACAACTCTGCATGCACTTTTCCATCTGTCACATATAGTGTACATTTCTGTATGATGAATTTCTCTTTGATGTTTCTTGTATAATACCTTTCATTAATAAACATTTTATTTGATGCAAACATAGTTAACTTTATGTAAACACATAGCTAATTGTTCCAACTAATTTAAACTTTTCTTTTGAAAGGAAGCAGTACAGTGCAGTTCCAATATGCTATATATATACACATATATATCTACAATCAAAAAGAATGAGGTAGCAATACTATTGCACAGTGTAAAATTATTTCTTTTGGTGTTAATTTTTTAACTTGTATAAAACTGACTTGTTTTAAAAAGAAATTCCCATCAGCATCAACAATAAAACAATCCCAAATCCTTCATCAAAATAAGAAAACACGAGCAGTACAGTGTGTACTTTACACAGTGACTTTAGAGTACAAGGATTTAATTTGTGGGTCCCTGAGCTGTTTACATGGTCACTATGCAATGAGCACCTTTGCTACGTAAAGTTGGTCCTGACATTCCCAGTCCAAATCACAGATGATTTTTACAAGCCAACGAGTAAGTGTAACAATAACCAGTTCTTAGTAATGAGGTTTTGTAACTGTTAAGCAACTATTTGCAGAAAGATTTTTAAAAATATATTCCTATTTAGCTGTATAGCCAAAGCATATGTTAAACAAATTAACATATAAAAGACTTGCCAGAAAATCTTTCATTAAGATGACATTTTTATTATATACTAATGAACCCTATGTAAACAATGTAACTTTTATGAATGATGGACATTAAATATTTCACTTACGTGTATCCTCAGCATTTGCATGTTTTCTTAAACCTTTCCAGTTTCAGAATTCTAAAAAGAAAACCATACAACTACTAACAGCATAGCACAAAGTTATGTACAGGTTACTGCAGCAATCTCTGGAAACCAGTAACTAAGAGTGTTCTAATTTTGTTCTAATGGCAATAAAAAGGTATCATTTATTGGTGGTAATTATGGGAAGGATTGTTTAAACAACAGTTTTATAGCATATTGTAAAGTTCTATTGAAAAAGGTTAGCATGGTGGACTTAATTCAAATCAGCTTGATCAGAAATTCAACTATATTGTGAAATTCTTAAGCTGAGCCTTATGTGTATTTATTACTGCAGAAAGTAAGTAAATGTAGGAAAGCAATTATTCGTGTCACAGCCACAACGTGGTTTCCTCCCGTTGTCCTTAGGAAAATATTACAACCATTAATTATTCTAATCAGTAAAGAACCTGATGGTGCTTAGGACTAAGAAAAAAAACCTATGCATTATAATTTTTCTTTTGTAAATCACTGCATTCTTCAATAAGCTGGATTTCTTCTCCCCTGATTTAATACTTAACAGAGATATTTCTCGTCTTCTTCATGTGCTGCATTTTTCACTTCATTTAAATTAGAAAAATAAATTAATTAAATAATCCCAGTGAAATACTGGCAAAAATCTAAAATAAAACCAGAACAATTTTATTCCTCTGTGTTTATTAGAGATATTAAGGTTTGATTTTTTTAACAACACTTAGCTTCATTTGGAGACAGTCCTGCACACAGTGCTCTGACTGACTCAACAAATGCCACTAGACAATCCAAATTTTTTCAAAGACACAGAGCTGTCTCCTGCATTAAGAAAGCAAACATGTTGAAAGGGCAGCATTGTCTGAGAAAGAAAAAAAGGAAACATTTCAGACAAGGCTTGAGAGAGCGCCGGACAAAGGTAGGTTTTCAGTATTGTTGTGAGAAATGTCTTGTGGGTCTTTCTAGTGGATACATATCCATGTCTAGACACAGCACTTATTTGCTGTCCTGGTCTTGAAAAAGAAGTCAAATTGTTCAGTCCTAGAACATCTCCCTCAGAATTACTCACCAGAGAAATGGCTCGCAGGACCAGGTCAAGTGACAGAAGGATGACACTGCAGCCCACTGCAATTTGTGAAATATTCTCTCTCTGGTTCCATGGGCTTTGAGCCAGGAGCTGAATGAACATGGAGATTAAATTACACTCTTGTCTCTAAAGAAAGCATAACCTTCAGACTGAGACAGAATATATAGGACAGCAATGCCGCTCTGTGCTTTGGACTTCATCCTTCAGAGCTGCTAATCCAAGCACCTGGCACATGCATTAAATTGACTTCAAAATATTTCTTCCTCCTTCAGCCAAATGCAGGACACAAATTATACTATTGGAATTTCCAGAAGCTACTACAGTGTCAGAGACTTTATTCAGTTATTCTGCAATGTTGAACAATTCTTTTGCGCTTCTCACTTGACACAGACTTATCTCGACACATACCTATACACATATCCTTGTCTTGCCTTCAGATAACCAGTACTTTCATATTTATTTAAGTCATTCAAACCTACAGGAAGCAACTCTCCGTGCTTCCACGTTCTAGCAAAGGCAGTTGTCATAATTTTTGTTCTGATGTCCTTTACCGTAAAACATTTTTCTGGAGTAGGTTTTATGTTAGAAGTTTGTACATTTGTATGGTCTATTTTTTTTTTCTTTTCATAGCTTTGGACAAAAAAACCCCAAATGTAGTGCTTGATGCATCTAAGTGTACAGATTATTTTGCCAGCTTTTCTTGCAATATCTAGAAAAACAAATCTATGGTAATCACTGAATTCCTGGCTTGCATGTTAATGTAAGGTATTCCCCTCTGTAGATTGATTTTATCACAACAAACAATATAAAATACAGACAATTCTGGTTTTAACGAATATGATTAATATTAGAAGTGATAGGGTTTTTTAGCTGTACTCCTTTCTGGCTCAAGTGTGCCTCTGTTTTTGGAAATGGGATTGCGAAAAAGCATCCTTTGAAATTTCTGGTATTTGCTGCTGCTAGGAACAGAGGGCTAGACTGAAGGTCAGTTCTGGCTTGACAAAAATCAGTGTTATTTTCTAGTTTGCTCTCTTTTCAATTTAGGCTTTAACAGAGAATAAAAATACTGTTAATTATTTTACTGCAAGATAATGAAAGTCTTCCATTTTGCACCTCAGTTGCACACTTCAGAATGGATTTTTGAGGCAGAACAGATATATAGCATTTTGAATCTGTGAGAATGCTGCCTATAGCAAGTAAATAATACGGGAAAGAACAAGCTAAGAAATGGATATCAACTTGCAAGTACAAAGAGTCACTGGGAGAGATGTCATAGCTTTTTTATTTAACACCCTACGAATTCTTATTTCACCATTTTCTTTGAGGAATTTGGACATTCCACGGAGTAAATGATCAAGTAGCTTGCTTTGCCACAGGCACTTTGATCCCAGAACTGAGATGCAATAGAGAACAACATGTAACAAGAATTTTTCAGGAATTATTATCTAGCAAAATAAAAAATTGTTGCCCAGTGTCCTAAAATCAGTAGAATCAAATGCAACCTACGGAAAGCTGAAAGCTGAAAGCACTGATACCTTAGATAGAGAGACATGCAGGCTCGTGATTTCAGTTTAGCTCCTAGATGATAATTACCTTTACCAAACAAATACATATCCCAATAATAAGAAGCCCTGCATGTAATGTCAGCAGGGACAGCTGAGACCAGTTTAGAAAGTAACCAGCCCGGCACCTTGGAGCTGAGTATTTTTATGTGCCAAGGACTTGCATTGTTACTGCTCAGGCTGCAGCCATATGTGTTAGACAATGCCTCTCATCTTCTTTTCTGGCTGTCCAGCAGAATATTTTTTACTTTATAAGAAAGAGTGGGCTACAGAAAAGCAAGTTAAATGGACACTGGAAAGTACGTGAATGGGACTGTGTGCCTTTTACATCCCTGCTAGCCCATTTGATATAAAATGCTGCAGCTTTGAGACTCTATCAGTCTTACAGCCTGATGTTATTGCTTTCTTTCTGCTTTGTAATTTTTCTTTCTGCTCTGTAACGTAACTACATTAGCTGAATTAATTACCTGCCCCATTTTGTCAAAACATTTCTTAATAATCAAACCCTTGGATGGATATGGGATTTTTTTGAATCTGTCTGGGATAAATTAAGAAGTTAGTTCGTTATGATCTATTAGAAATAGTTTATCTGTCCAGAATTGTTCTGCACATACAGTAATGTTAGAATTGACTGGAATGAATCAATTTCTGCTCTTTTTAACCTGTAACAGAGCACTAACATGACAGCAACTACATAGTAGTCAGTGGTTCAAAACACCAATTGTAACTATTTCTGTTGTTGTGGATGGATCAAAATTGAGAAGCTCTTCAAGTCACAAGTCACAATTTACCTCTAAAATAATACCATTAAAAGACTATATGATTTGTAGTGCTCAGACCTTTCTAAAATAACGTCCAGATTCTGAGATCTTTTTATTCCCTTGCATTATAACACCAACAAATTAAAACTGGTGAGATTAAAAGCATGTTTGTGTTCTTGAACCTATTCAAACTGTCCAAATGAATCATATTTCCAACATGAATTGCTGAATTCTGGGGAAATCTGGAATTTAATTTTTGGTTAAATTTTCCTGATTTCTTTATTTGGATCTGCTGAAACAAAACCTCATATTTATAATAGCTTATTGCACTTTCTGGTATTTAGAAAAACCAAAAAATGAAGCAATGAATAGCATCAGGAAAGAAACAATTTTACAGAAGTAAGAGTTTTAAAATGTGTGGGCTTTTTTTCTTTATTTCCTAAGAAAAGTAACAGGAATACACATTTTTAGGGATCAGGCCCTCCAATAACTAATTTCCAAAGGCTTCTCTCTCGGACCTCTTGAAGAATTTTGCCATTAAATTAAATAACACGCCATTACAAAGGTATCTTACTTTGAGAAAGCTGAATCCTCTGAATCCTCCAAATTATTTTACTCTACTTTTTTTTCCTTCAGAGCTTTTGAACGCCTGTGTTTCCTCTGTCCCACTTAAAGGCAGTCCATGCAGGATTGCTGTGGCAGCTTTACCAGCACTGCCTGGGTATCAGCCCTAGGGCTGAGCACACCCAGCTGCTCCTCTCAAGCAACTCTGATCCCTTTTATAAAAGCTTGTCCTCCAGGGTGTGTGCCAGGAGCCCTGCTGGGCTGAGGGCAGGCAGCCCTGCCCAGCCCCACCCAGCTCAGCCTGGAGCCCTGCTCTGCTTCCCCTGCCTCCAGCCAGGCTTCCAGGGGGAATTCTGAATGGCCTGCCTCTGTCCCAGGCTGCCCACGGGCCCTCAGGCCCAGCTGGCTTTTGGTAAGAAAGGAATACCTCATGATTTGCTTTTGGAATCATGGATTAGTCTGGATTGGAAGGGACTTGAAAGTTCATCCCCTTCCTCTCCCCCAGCCATGGGCAGGGACACCATGCACTGGGCCTGTCCACCCATCCCGTGCAACTCACCTTAACACTAATGGGCAGCAGAACCCTGACAGGAAAAATTAATTTAAGCTCCTCTTTCTAATTCCAACTTGCATCCATATGCTATGATCCTGGTAGTGAAAACATTTATGCTTGTCTTTAATTTCCTTGTCTTGTGTGATAGCACTGAAATGTATTTAAATGGGATTATTTGCAGTACTGGACTTGACTAGAGGTATGAAATCAGAGTTTAGTGTATAATTTATACCAACTCTGTTTCTTCTTAATGATTTAAAAGATTTTCAGCTATGTTAGCAGAATACCAGTGAAATATCCCTACAATTTCTGAATTTTGCCTTGTTTGTTGCTTACATGTGCTTAGGAATTAGCATTAGAAGGAATGGAAGCAGTTGGATTAAGGGTCAAGAATACAAATGGTCAAAGGATGAAACTATAATTTGAATGTTTTGCAAATATGTCACTGCCATATATGAAATGCATTCTGCACATATGTTATTAGTTTCCTGACTGGCATGGAATGAAAAGGCCTACTTTTGGTATTTCAGGTTACAACAGATGTTATTTCTTCTTGCTTCCAAATTATGATACTTAATATTCAGCACAACTTTAAAGTAGCTATATGAGAGGCAGAGATAGCAATAAAGCATGCCCAGATTTTGGGGTTTACTGCCAGTGTATAAATACAAAGCACTAGGGTTTTTAGTCTGTGTTTGAACCATGAAGACGATAAGCAAGAACCAGCTTTTAGAAAGCTGTAGCAAAAAAAAAGGTGTTTCAAACTCAAGCCAATATTTCTGGGGGTTTTTTGATCCTGATTTCCTTGCTCACAGGTGAAAGTGGTTTCTTGCTGCTTCCCTTTAGGTAAAAACATTCAGGCAATCTAAAGCCTGATGAGGAAAGGGAAGCAGAGTCCAACAGTGCTTTCCCAACCACGTTCTTTACCACCCAGTTCCATGCCCTGCATGCAGTCCCACATGCTCACCTCAGCAGGACAATGGTTTGCCCAGAGCACAAATCCATGATGTGGTGACTGTGGGTGCAGCAGGGTGGTGGAACACAGGCTGGTGCCACATGGCTGCTCCCTGCTCCTGCTGCTACTGCTGCTGCCATGTGTCACAGCCCGGGCTGCTGGCCCCTCCCTGGCTAATAGCCACTCTGTCCTAGCCTGGGCTTCACCTGGAGTGCTCATGGCAGCTCTGTTCAGAGAAGTCTTTGCACACCCTCCAGAAAGCTGCTCTTCTCCCTCCTGAGGAGCACTGTGTGGATTACTGACTGGTTACCAATGGCAGAAGGCAAAATACTGGTATGGGCGTATACAGTATCCTTTTGTAATGTTCTGCTTGCACTGTGGTGTGTACAGATGGAATTCAGAACGGGTTGAGTCCTCTACAGACTTCAGTCTATCCCAAATCCAGGGTGAACTTTAATCCCCTATTATTAAAGTTCAAAATGAGGAATAGCACTACTAGGCTGAACAGGTAAATGTACGTGTGTGTTCCACAGAGGGAAGTGCTTTGTGCTGGGTATTTAAATGCAAACAACAGCATGCTATGAGCTGAAAGGTTCATTGCTCACCTCCTTAGAAGACAGTGTTGTCCAGTGTGTAAATTCTCCAGTGGTGAATGTCAGCTCACTGTGACCTGGCACGTACCTGGGCCACTCCTGTCTTCAGCTAAGTTATTACACTTGAGCAGCTTTCAAGAGGAGCAGACCTGTAAGCTCCAAACTGCAGCCTCTGTGATGCTCATTCACAGATGCCCTGATTTTGCATGCACCTTGTTTGAAAGGGAAATAGGATCAGGGGTGAGAATTTGCCATCACACACACGGAGCACGTGATGGGAATTCATCAATGTCATTTGTAGCTACCCTCAAGTTCAGCAGCCTGTCAAAGGCAGTGCAGCAGGCATTAACCTGGTGTTTGTCTGATGCCCTTAACAGCAAGGAGTGGTGGCTGGGGGATGTGGGCATTGTTGTGCTACTGCTGCAACACATTTATTATCATTAATATGGTACTACTAGTGAAAGTGAAATCCAGTGTAGAGTAATGGGAAAAAGCAAGTCAAAATTCCTTAGAAATGCTTAATATGTTGACAAATGTAATACATGTAAAACATTATTATTACACTATTATATGTTTTGTTCCTTGTGAATTGATATTGCACTCTTGTTTTCTAAGGGACTTGTTTATGTGACCAGAATATGCATTATGTGGACTTTGCAGTAAATAAGGGTGGTAGGCTGGTACACAGGTATGACCTGTGCACCCTGTCTCATAAAATCTTCTTCACTCAGAGAAGTTTTACTGTAGCCCTGAGTCTTGAAACATCTTTTCTTATTTTATTTTTGTCTGTAATTATACCATTTCAGTGAAGTTTTGCCCAAATTCACACTGGAATTGTGAACAGGATCAAAGTCTGTGGTGTAATTAAACCAATCCCGCTCACAAGAATTCAATCTCTTTTCTGAAAGCTACTTCTTATATATACAAAATGAGCTTGCTTGTATGTGCTCACGTCATCTGTTTCCCATTATCCATGCTTTGAGACCTATATATGAGGAAACATTAAGTAAAATATTTTTATTAGACATTTTAAAGCACATAAGAAAATGGAGAAAGTACTGAGCATGTAGGGCAGTAGGTTAAGCAAGCTTGCTGTACCCAAGGCAGCATTTGCACCCTATCTCAGATGGTGAGACAGTGGGGCTACCCAATTTCAGATTTCTCCTGCAATGACTGCAGCCAGCTCCATGGTAATAGGTTAAACTTGAATTTTGTAACCAAAGAAGACAGATTCACTCTGGAGCCTGAACATTGCACCCTGTGACTGTCAGCTATTCTCTCTGAAGGGATGCTTTCTCTACAAGTCTTTCTGAAGACACTGTTGATCACTGTATCTACAAAATGTGCAAATGTGGGTCGGTATCCTTGTAAAAATGCTACTTCATGGCTGGTATTGAAATAGTAGTGTTGGTATGGGATTGTGCTTGGATTGTTAGACTTATTATCATCATAATTCTATCATTTGGGGTTTTTGGATATAGCAAATCTATTGTTGCTCACGTTCCTATGCAATTGCTTGATGATGGTGTTTGGAGCAACCATAAGGGCATTTTGTGGTCTTATGGGTCTTTCACAGTCCTATAAATATGGCTATATTTTTATGTGCTCTATTAGGAGGAGTTCTCATTTTTAATGCCAGCAGGATTTTTGGATGTAGCAAAAATACTGTAGCTTTCTGTACCCCAATTTTCAGAAATACCTGTCTTGTATTGCCATATGAAAAATAAATCCAACTGGCCAAAGTCTGGCTGAACTGCAGGAGACCAGAGCGTAAGAAATATCATAGTGGAGAATGCAGGCAGCTAGAATGATCCACCATAATCTGTACTTGTTAATTAAACAATCTCAGCTAGAGGTGACATTAGAACTTTACCTGATTATCAGCAACAATGTATTTACAAGTAAGAATTATGCTTTTAAAAAGCTTTTTAAAAATGGCAAAATCGTTTTAACAAATGTGCTGCCGCACTGGCAGCTAAGCTGCTGCTCCCTGTGGTTTTGTACTTTATACATCCTCCTCTAAAATATGGCCAAAGGCCTTTCCTTGCTGCTGATTAGTATCTCCAGAGTTCTCCATTCACTTAGGGGCTATCTCTCAGTAAGTGCTGGCAATGCCTCATATTTTTTTCTCTATTCTGTTTTGGTCCAACTGTACAGACCAAATAGCAATAACAAAACTTAAACGATCCAGGTTTGAATAAATTCTGTTTCCAAGGATCTAATCTTCTAAAGGAGCAGATAAATTTCTGCAAAAGCTAACATTACTCAATACTCTTTTTATATGTTTTTATTTTTTGTTTCTTTTCCCCAAACACAGGATAAGAAATGTACTAATTTGTCAGCTAATATCTGGTCAGCATGTTATTTTACAAAAGCTGTGCATTATGGTTTTAAGTCTTTCTGGGGACAAAATAAATCTGGAGTCTGTCTTCTGCTTTTAAATGCAAATTTAATAGGGAATTTGAATTTAGAGGAAAATACAGGTTCTATCTCTGTTAGTCATCAGGCAGCAGCATTATTCTGCTACTAATTGTGGTGGCACAGGAAGGCTTTTCTAGCAGTCATTTCACATAACTGAAGGAGTATATCTGAGCATACAACTACCCTTCATTAGCACCTTTTTAATTATTTCAGTGCCTGTGGGTCAGCATATTTTGCATTGCTCCATTAGAGGTGACGGGCACATATTGTAGACAATGATCTGTGGCTCTACAAACAAATAAAACAACTTCAGTTCTTTATCAGCCTGCTGTAAATAGGCAACACAGCACAGTTGACTAGAAGAAAAAAACTCCATCTCCCATTTCTTCATCCCTGAGAACTAAAGCCTCTCTGCCACTAGAGGGTGAGACAACTACAAACCACACACTTAAGCCTTACTCTTTCCTACAGAAGGTACAAATACAGAAAGTTAACATGCAGAGAGAACCTTGATTATTCGTATTGAGGAGAGAAGGGAGCATACCATGGGCACAGCACGCACTCTTATGCTTAAATCCAGAGCTGTGAAGAAATATGGGAAGAGTTTGTGGTAATTAACAACAATGGAACAAAACTCACTATCTAAACAGTAGATTTTTGAACCTTGGGGAGGCATAGTTATAAAAATAGGTTCTGATCTTCATATAAGTACCAAATCAAACTGTTCTGCTCCAACAAAGAACTATTTTTGGCTTGAAATGACTTCCTTTTAGTAAAAAAAAACTGAAAAAAGGTCTATCTGGATGCCTGTTTTTGATTTATACTATCCATACTGAAGATTTATTTGCTTTCTTGTAGCTTTTTGGCTTTTCTAGTATTTCTTTCTTTTTACTACAAGAGAGCCTGGTGCAGTTGCCCTGGTGTACCTTTCAGAAATGCAGATAAATTGTTTTGGGTAGTTTTGTATGGCTCTGCATCTAGTCTTGGCAAAAAGCACTAATTCCTACTAACATGTCCAATGTTTCTTGACTAAACGCTTTACAAATAAGTCATGTTTTGATGCTTGCAGAGTCTCTTAGAAGATTGTTTTTTCTGAAGACTTTTTTAAGTCACAAAGAAAAGATGCCATTTACATTTCAATTTTAAAAAGCTACTCTTAAATCAAGGATTTAACAAATCAATACACTGTTTCTTCAGGAACAATATTTCCCAATTTAAAACAAAAATCAAGTCCCACAGGGAACTGTAACATCAAGTAATTTTTTTCTTTTTTGATCTTGCAAAGCTCTCTGAAGAATTCTGTCATTAAATATGTTTTGACAATGCCTGCTGCCTTGTTACTCTGTTGTTCCTTCAGCAATCTGAAGGTCCAAATTCATCCCTCCTTCTGTCCTGAAGAAAGACTTTGAGTTTGTAAAAATACTAAATGGCATATATAGGGTCAGAAGAAACAAAAGGATGTGTCACTAAGTGGTGGTAGAAGAAGAGGAAAAATAGAAGAAAACATTAACTATCATAAACAGTTCTACACTATTGCCTGAGAGACTTCAGTAACTACTTCAATTTCTGTGAAACACAATTGTGGCAAGAATTAGAGTGAAATTTTGAGATTCTACTCTAGTTAGGAAAGAGCAGCATAAATCTTTGTTTAGGGAATTACAGTCTTCTGCTACAGTGTGATCAGAACTTTGTTGAAAGCCTTTTGTATTTATGAATATAATTTTAATTTTAGGGAAATTAACATTTGAGTTTGAAGTTACATGCAGGATTTTTACATTTTCTGGCCTGAAAACTCTTCATGCCCAGGCTTAGCTGCATACCCAGATTTTGCTGTCTTCTTACTTAAAGCACAGAACAAGTCCTTATTGAACCATGTTTAAATAAACAGGGTTTAGGAATGCATTGGTTTCTATTTAACCTTCTATTACCTTAATTCTGCTGTTAATGTTGGTTTACTCTTGATTCTTGTCTAATATTCACATAACTTCAGGGAGGCTGTGGAATGATTTATCCTTTTTAAAAATAAGGTGTTATTAGAGCAATGAACGCTTTTTTTTTTTTTGTATTGAATGTATTTTTTTTTTTTAGGATTTTAACTGAAAGGAAACAAATTATGAAATTCCCTTGTGCTGACATTAAAAATCTCTGGCCCTCTTCTGTGGGCTCTTTTCTTTTAGTGTCCTAAATACCATAGAAGTAATAGAGCGTTTACAGTTGGAGGCAATGGTTGCTTTCTTCATTTCAGAAGATATTTTGAGCTCTATCAAATAATTTTAATCTTCAAGCCTATCCAAAAGCTTTCCTGGGAGGCACAAACAAAAATGCACAGAACAATCAGTTAGAATATTGTTTTGCTATTCTGAATAGAAAGTATGAAGTGCTGAAAGCACAATAATTTTTTTTTATTACAACACTTGCATATTTAGCACAGTTCCTTATTCTACATTGTCTTCAGCATCTTTCTGCTTGATGATTTCTATAGGATTTGCAGCTATCCAAACAGTTTTCATTAATTCTACGCAAAACATCTTCTTCTGGACAACAGAACATAGTTTTTGTGGCTGAGAAAACTGGAGATCTGTCCAGCTTTTATCTCCCTCCATTACAGAAACGCCACTAGATCGTAGCTACCTGCTAGTTTCTAAGGCTTAGAGCCAGACTCGATGCCAATTAAATCACTAAACTTATTACATTTAACCACACTCTCTACCAGTGTCAAAATACCTTAGCAGAAAGGCTCTTTCACTTGAGCCATTATTTGATTTTAAGAAAAAAAAATTGAGGTAAAAAGCCTGGTCCCTGTCTTAGTTTCTGAGGCATTGCTGCTATCTTTCCCTCAAATCCAAAGGCCGGGGCCTGGAAAAACCACATCTGTATAACACCTGAAAAGGGGTTTAGGGGAGGGTTGGCTCTGTTTCACTTGACTGATAGATGAGCAGTGGTAAAACCACAAGAAACATCTCGGGCAGGCCCTGGAGGGCCTGTCAGGCCATGGTAGAAGGTATCAGCTGCCCAGGCCCAGGCCTGCCTCTGAAAACTCATCTAAAACTCACCTTTTCATTGCGGGGTGCTTGGTTGGAACCAGGAGCTTCTGCATCTTTTTTGCAGTTTGCTTCAGATTAGTAACTCAGTTAAAGCAGGGTTTATGTTTTCTTGTAGCACTTTTGCTGGCTAGCTAAGACAGAAAACAACCACTTAAGCACCATTTTTTCTTTCATTCCATGTCCTCTGCTGTGCAAAGCCGTTCCTCAGGCTCTCTTGCAACAGCAATGTTGTTGTTGCTTTGGTGCCACTTCGGCGCTCTGGGATTTGGGGAACTTTGCTTGCCCTGTCTAAGCTCCTTCTCTTCTCTGGCTATGGCTTGGCCCCCAGCTTTAGCTGATGTGACATTCCTTCCCCCAGAAACATGAGTGGGAATGGCAGGTAGCGGCACAGTGCTCAACTGCTGCTAATTTCAAATGTGCCTGTCAGTTATGAGCTGAAAGTGCTGTTTTGCAAACAGCACCTCCCGACAGGCCACACAGCACTAAGCAAAGAGCCAGGAAAAACCCTACCATCCACCTTCTGAGACCTTGGAAAGAAGGGTCATTTTATTATACTTGCTTGTTTTAGAGCTTGACAGTATTTTTAGGCCTGAAGAACTCAGTGATAAACATTCAAATTCATCATTCTAACAGTTTTCAACTTTCACAGTAAATTATTTGTTTTAAAGGTTGAACATGTCACATGGTAATAGCATCTAACCAGCAGCTATGAAATGTCTCAGGAATCAGAGGAGAGAGAGAAATCTCAGTAAGTAAAAGATAATGACTGGGACAGCAGAACACAAACAGTCCAAACAGACATGATGGGGGGAACTCCAAAACCTTAGATTTTACTTTATATTTTTGAATCATGTTGTAACATCACAAAGATCATGCCTGTCATGTAAACTTAATCAGAAACTTTTAGTCAGGCTTTGACTTACAGAAGTGCCAGAAGGAAATAGATGGTAAGACAATGGATCAAATTCTGAACATGTTTGTATATGATGGACTGGAATTTTAAAATATATTTTTACTCTTTTTTTTTTTTTTTTTTTTTTTTTTTTTNTTTTTTTTTTTTTTTTTGTGGTATGACACTAAAGCCCAACAAACAAATATTTTTTTGTTCTTTTTCCATTTTTTTTTCTCTTCCCAGCCACATCTAGCTTCAGGCAGAAAAAAGACTTAAAAAAGATAGTTTAGCGGAGGAAAACTTCTTGGAGAAAAACCCTCCTACTATGAATCTGACACATTTATCTGCTTTTGTGGAGGAGGCATTATTTTAAATTAAAAAAACCCACATCAAGTTATTGACTGAAATTTCTAGAAAAAATACACTTAGTGCTGAAAATGCACCTCCTTTATATTGTACACTAAGCCCCAATGCCTTAGCAGAGTTTTTTCAAACATGTAAGTACATGTAAGGAGCTGGTTTTATACTGCCCAGCACTTTGGAAAACCATCTCTTGTGCAAGACAAACTCAAACTTGAAAATGCAACCATTGCAGACTGTCAAGTTTTATTTCCATATTTTTGCTCACTTTGTGTGGGGGGAAAAACCCTAAATTCATTATGTTGTAAGATGTTTTAGTATAGGTAGGAAGAGTGTTTCAACAATATAGACTAAAAGAATGAATCTTACTGGCTTTGACACATGATGTATGTTAGTGTATGAGGCCTGTTGTTACAGAATATATGGAATTCTAAAGTATCTGCACTAAGGTCACTGAAGTTCATAATTTTATGCAGCAGGAAAATACTAATATAATTAACTGAAATGAAATATTAAATATTGTATACCCTATTATATTATTTGGAACTGAATGGGTTTTATAAAGTATAACCATGCTGAGTGTTTTCGAGTTGCTGCTGTAAACAGATGACTCCTTGTTAGGGCACTGTGGCTGAAATGTTGCTGTTCACTAATGCTGTTTGTTGTGCCATGGACAGCAGTCTTCTGTCACCCTTCACTCCTGTTCCTTGCAAGCTTCTTGAGAGATGGTCTCTGCACAAACCTGACTCAGCTTACAGAACTCCTAATGGGCAGATGAGCTACAGCATGTGCTCTTTCTTTTTGCTGCATAGAGCTTGAGAATTGCAGATAAAAACTCGTGGCAGATCATGAGGTCTGGGATCAGTGTCATCTTCTCCGTAACTACTAACAATTGGGAAAACCTAAACATAGTAAGGATAAAATAGTAACTTCATTTTCATCTATGATTCATTCAATCTGGTAATACCAAATACGGGCATATCTGGGTTCTGTCTTTTGGGGAAAATGAGAACTGAGGCAAATTTGTCATTAAAGTAACACTGAAAGTTTTGAAGCAGTCAACATCTGGCAAATAAAGGTGGAAAGATTAAAGGGTTTTTATCAAAATAGTTTCATAGAAATGAATACAAGATTTCTATTTTGGGGCATGGGGGAGAAGGGACTTTCAGGCCTCTGGTTAGAGAAAGAAAAGTATCACGAAGGTGTTAGGCTTCCCTTGTATCACATCTTCCAAATTAATGAAGAAGCCCAAAATATTTAATTTAGGATATAAGAAGTGAAATACCTCAAAATAATAAGAGTATTGCTGGCAGCTTTCCACTGTGGACTACTGATGTCAAAGTGAATGACTGAGGTATCATGCCAGATTTTAGAAGTGAGTGAAGCATATATCGAACAAGTGACAGATAGGAACGGTTAATTTAGGAAAAATAAGTAAGAAGGAGCAAACTGATACAGCATAACAGTGTGTAAAAAACAAGAAAAGTAATCTTGAGGTAGTTTTAGTGGTTCTGCTATTTAATAACTGTATATAAAGGGTTTGGTTAGGACTGTTTTTTTGTGTCAGATGTCCTGGAATCCTTTTTTGGAAGGTGTAGACAGAGGTCACAGAAGTCATAGCTGAATAGAAGAAAATGGGAAGGAATATTAGTAGAGCAATCACCACTTTTAAGTGCTGTAAAGTGTGCCCTGAATCTGTCAGCAGGATTTCTGTTTTTGTTTTTCAGAAGAAAAAGTATAGCAAAACAGATCAAACCTAACATTTTTTGTCTGAGTCCCCATCACTCACTAGAGGAAATGACAAACTCATTTTATGTGATTTTTATGGCTGTCCCTTCCCCCTTTCCCTCAATTCTGTTTTATTCATTAATTGCAATTCTCAGTTTTTGTTCCAGGCTTTTTAAACTGGATTATCACCTTTTCATTCCAGTATTCTCTCCTAGTTGCCTGTAGTTATCACTACCTTTTTATAAGGGTTGATTTCATAACCTTTTGATCTGCTTTAGTACTTAACTACCTGCACTTTATAACACAATAGTAATTATTTTTCCTTATGAAAAAATTGAGTTTTGTTTTCAAACTCCTGAAAATTTTAAATTTAAATGGCATAAACATCCCTTAAACTCTATTTATGACCCAACTCACAAATACTCAGTTAACTGTAGTACACACAAGGTATTTTCAAGTTTAAAAATTACTTCTTTAAATGTACCGGGGGAGTTCATACAAGGCTGCAAATAGAAATTTCAAGGACAGGGAACATTTACATGAAGAATCTCAGTTAAAAAGAACCCAAACAAATTAACTGAGAGGCAATGTGATTACATCAAAGATCCTATTTCTCAGCAACCACAGTAGATACTTCTGTTATTTGTTAAGGTAAATATTCACTTTAACTTAAATGACCCAGGCATATAGTAGCTCATCTTTCACTTTTCTGTTGTGTTTTAGGTCTTAATAATGTTTTTGGTTAAATGCTCCCAACATTTGGCAATAAGCATTCTCCTTGGCCTTTTCCTTTATTTTCACCATGCTGCAGATGACTGTCTTCTGATTTTACTTTTTTTTTTAACCCAAAAAAAGACAGTTTACAGTGGTACTGAATAAATTTAATACCTTCAATAAATCTCATGGATGTGACTGCTGTACCACCATTGCCTCTACCCTATTAGCATGGGTTTAACTGTGAACTCCCAGGAGAAGAATTAATGATCAGAAACGTCTGTTTCTAAGGTTTTGCTGTTTAGAATGAATGATGCTTAGTCTTTGGACTAAAGCTTGGTTTAGAAGATTGGTGTTCATGTTTCAAAATAATGCTCTCATGGTTAAGGCATATCAAGCTGAGCACTAAGCTTTGAATCTGACACAGCACAAATAAATCCTCATGTCAGCACTTGCCAATCACAGTATACAGTTCCAGAAAAATAAAAGTGTAATCTATGGAAGATAGAGAGACTTTTCACCAAAGAGAAGCTATACCAGCAACTCCAGAAAATGGCTTTTGAAATCTAATTGCACCCAAAGGGGAAGGACACATTCATTGGTACATTATGCTTCACAAAGCCAAGAGAGTTAACTCTCAAATAACAGATGCATTACCTGCCATGGCTTATTGTTAATTTATTATCATAGAACCATGGAAGACCCAGTTGGAAGGGATCTGAAGTGTTGTCTGGTCCAGACGTTTTTGGCAAAAGCCAAGACAAGATGACTCAGCCAAAATATTTCCTGGGGAATCCACCACTTCCTTCGGGAGATTATTCCAATGGCTGATTGTTGTCATTGTGAAAAATATTCCTCATGTGTCCAGTTGGAATTGACCCAGGAGTAACTTGTACCTATTATCTCTCCTCTTTTCCATGTGACTCCTTGTGAAAAGGGAGTCTCCAACTTCTTGTAGTCAAGTCTTGTAGTCCTTTAAGTACTGGAACATGGTGACACAAGGTCTCTCCTAAACCTTCTTTCCTCAAGGCTGAAGAAACACAGGCATCTTAGCCTTTCCTTATGGGAGGCTTCCTAGTCTTTGGATCATCTTTGTTGCCCTTGTCAGGACCCTGCCCAGCCTATTCCAGTCTTTTTTAATATTGGGGAGCAAAGCTGAACACAGCATCCCAGCTGTGGCCTGGCAAGCCCAGAGTAGAGTGGGATCATGCCTTCTTTATCTCTGCTGCTGATGCCCTTGTTGATACAACCCAGCATCCTGTTCACTTTCCTTGCTGCAACAAGGCTTGTTGTCATTCAGGTTGTGAATAAAATACAGGCAACCTGTTTCCTGGATTTATTTTCTGTACATAATAAAAAAAAGGCAAACAAAAAAGGAAAGGCAAATTGTCCTGAAAGAAACCACAACTGAATCCTTTTTTTTCAGAACACTGGTACTAATTGCAAGAATAGAAGAGAAAAATTAGAGTGGTTTCTGAAGTCTTTAAAAAAGAGTTGCCTGGAAGATTTTTGGAACTTAAAATTAGGCAGAAAATATATAAGGCTCAGCTACCTGCTAAAACTTGTCAGCTCTTAATTTTACATCTGTTGTTGATCACACTGCAGGACTTGATAATTTGTTTATGATCATGTCACTGCAGTGGAAGAGGCAAAGTTAAATTGTCATGTCTAGTCAAGTAGGGGTCCTGGTCTTTCATGTATATTTGATGATAAACAGTCCCAGTGAAGCCTGGCTGGTGTATTGCAGCAGTACCCTTACAGCAAGGTTTGTGATTCTTTGCTGCCTCAGGCATAAGCATCTATATCTCTCAAGTTGTTTTAAACCAAGTAGAATTAAAATGATACAGACTTTTAACAAAACAAAACAAAAGAGTAGTTATATCTGTAATCCTGGTTTTGTCTTAAGGGTTATCACTTTGCATTTTGTTTAATGTTAAAAAAAGTATTGTTAAAAACAATACTTTTGTTTTGAGTAAGAGAGGCTGTGCCAATAACTGCCAGGTACTGGCAAATAATTACTTGGCATTCAAGTCAAGTAAACATTTTGTACATTATAAAATTATTTAGCAATTACATTTCAAAGTAGCTTATGATCTGTGGTGCTAACCTCAGCTTCTTTCCTTCCTTCCTCTTACATGATAAGACTTAGTAAATGTAATTTAAAATGTACTTTTATGTTCTGTTTGTAACTATCCCCCTGCCATCAATATGGGAGAAGCTACCATATTGCAGTAATGAAACCTGACAAGATTCTGCAAATCCAAATACATTCAATGCTAAAGTTCAAGATGAAACCTACTTTAGTAAAGGGCTGTAAATATTTAGTTGCTAATTTTTTTTGTGAATTCAGGTTTTTTTTGAGGAAAGAGCAAACATATACACCCATTTCAGCTGCATACCATAGGCCATTGTCATTTGCCCTTACTGAGCTATGCATATTCACGCTCCCAGCAGTTCAGTATGTGCTCCTATCATTACCTCCCCAGAGATCTGCCTTGATTCTATCTCAAGTTTCACTCCAAGCAGCAGGTTTGGAGCTAGAAAACTTTATATGAGAAAGATTTTCTTGCAGCATATCTTGCAGTTGTAAATATGCCTTTGAAACAATTTTGGAGATGAGGAAATATTTATCTTATCTATAGCTGTATTTTTTGAATGACTTGACAAATTATTTCTGACATTTTTTCTATTATTTAATGAAGACGTTTTTATCCATTTAAAGCCAAGAACCACCTGATTAGGAAAATATGTAGCTGAACTGCTGAGCAGATGAATGAACACAGTTTTCTTTTGGAGAGTCACCAGAAATGCTTCAAAGCCTTCCAAGATCTTGATTCTTAGCTTACTACCTAATTTTCAACCTCATGAAGGCATGTGAAGTTGTCATTAACTTTTTCTGTGAAAATGTTTTGCAAAGTGAGAGCTGCACAAATAAGAGTGGTGGTAGCTCCCTCCAAGTGATGACAAGTCCTGAGTAGAGTTGCAGCTTTACTCAAATATTTGAATGACAAATGTCCTGGATTCACAGTCACAGGAGTAGCTTGTAAGTGCAAATAAGGAAAAGTACACTTTTGCAAACCCTTTGGCACTGATAACACAGCTAAGAAGCAAAATCTCCAAACCTGAGCATCACCTGCATAATCCTTGTGGCCATTTTCTCTAGAAGAACTTCCAGGAAAAGGCAGTCAAGTATTAGTGTGAAAGTGCAGAAAGAGATAGAACTTACCTTTCTGATAATGCCATTTATGCAGATTTTATCCTGTCTGCAGCCTATTCCTGCCCCAGTGCTCCATGGAAACATTTCAGGTTTGCTGTCCACCATCACTTGCTGTTGGAAATGGGTGCTTTGTCCTAGTGGCTCTGTGCTCATCTCGGAGCTAACTGTAGTCTTCCTCCCCTTTTATCTTCCCATCCTTTGCCTTGGATTCTCTGACACCTATACTGATAGCTCTGATTCTCCAGTCTCCTGGGAAAGCCCTTTTCTTTCTCTCCTTCATGGAAAAATGACTCAACAGCTGTATGGGAAAGTTGTGTGGGTTTGCTCTGGAAGACCTTGGTTTCCTCTCAGGACATTTCCCATTCACAGCACAAGGTGTGAGCAGGCAATTATCCAGCTCTGCTTCTCTGCCCCAGTCCTGACAGCCTGGAGATGCTCTGGCTTTTCACAGACCAGTTTGTAGGGAAGGGAAACACCTATTTCATGTGCTGCAGGCCAGGCTGAGCCAATTGCTAGGATCTTGAGAGCATGTGTGTGTTTCAAGTGAGTGTGAATATTTCACAGTAGAATATGAAAGGTCTACTTTGTGGTCTTTTAAAAATATTTCTGGCACAGCAAAGCAAGTAAGATGGGAGACAGGCTTTTTGTATGGGATTACTTGGTGCCAGTGCAGAACTTTGTCTGTGCCAAGTTTTTGGTTAAGTTGGAAAGTATATTTCCTTGATTATGATGAGGCGAGACGCTCTTTAAATAGAAAATAAACTTTACCGCCATCTGCAGAGCAATCTGATGAATTAAATGAGGAGTTACAAAATTCTTCTGTTGGCCCCTTTGGAATAAGCCAGTTCATATGGATTTTATAAATTCAGAATAGGATTTTTAAATATGCCTCCTTCAAAATTTATCACAAAATATCTTCTTACATGGTGGCAATCTTGGTCAGATTATGTTCCTTTTAGATGTTGTCTCCCAGTTTGAGATAAAATTATTCTGCTGTGTTGCTATGAGATTTAAACCCCACATCTCTGTACTTGTCATTTATTTTGAAGAGTTTGAGATGCTTCAGGTGTTGGCATTCATATATCATCCATCAAATATAGCAAAAATTCCACTTTATCGCCAGAAACCTTCTGTCATACTCATGTTTAACAAGCAACCTCACGAATTAAAACAAGAGCTTAGGTACACCAGCAGCTATAAACATCTGTTTAAACATGTTAGGGATTATTAGGCAGTACCACAGCCTTGTTAACTTGAAGTGTGAGCCAGGACTGCAGTCCAAAGCAAGCATAAGAACTGCGATGTAGCAAAAAAGAAGGGAAAACCTCAATTTTGCAGAGTGAAGATTAATTGGACATACACAATAAGAACACACAAGCTTTTAAACTTTCATTCAAACCTACTCCAGCCATAAAACCACAGCTGTTCAAGCTAACTAAGCATTATAGGTCTAGACCTGCAAATGAGCACATGAATGGTATTAGAAATTAAAATGTGCAGTAAAAGTCTTTGGGTATACTTTGTCACATCTATACACAGATCTCATTGGAAATAATGCCAAGTGCAGAGTCGGACTTTGGTTTTCATCATAAATGAACTCCAAAATCATATGATTGAATCAAAATTAGTCTTGGATTCTCAAACTTCCAATATAATGCTGTGGGATTAAGGAACCTGAGAGACAGACAGTGAGAATGATTAGTTTTTTGTGCAGAAAGATACCCAGAAGTGTTTGTTCTTTTTAGAAAAGACAAGGACAACACATCTATTTCATCCTAGTTCTTCTCCAGTATGCTTTATGCCTTAACCATAATTGAAAAAAACCTTTGCCAAAGTCTTTACTTCATCCAAGCAAAATCCCACGACTTGTGGTATTACCCTTCTGAAAGTGGCAGGTGTCCTTACTTTAAATCTTTTCCTCTCTGGACTCCTTGATTTTGTGCTGTCTAAGCCCTTTTCATAAACCAGGGAATCTGTCTTTTTACAGTTGCTGCTGTGCAGATGACATGCAGATCCATCTTCTCACTCTTTCATCTTCACACCCGTTTCCCTCCATGCAAACCACGGCTTTAGCTCTTCTGACATGACCTTATGGTTGTTCAGATTTTACTTTGTGTGTAAGATGACTGAACCCTTTAGTGGTTTCATCATGTTGTTCCTTTCCTCCTTTTAAATAACTGTGAACAAAATTAAATTTTGTCACTTATGCAGTAATTATTTTATCATCATCTCTTTGTGATCTGCAGATTTAGGTGGTAGTCGAATCTTGCAGTGCTTTCCATAACTAAGATTTCTCTTTTTCGATTTATTCACACAACTAGAACATATAATTAAAATGTTCAATTGTGTCAATATCCTTTTCAGTTCTGTTGTGTTTATGTCTGCTCAATGTGCTGTTAAATGTTTTTCATTCTCATTTCATTCACATGACTCATTCTTTAAATCCACCTAACTTCATTTTTCCCTCACACCACGTGCAGTTTACTTCCATAACTTTCAAGTTACACCATTGGACAACCTTCAGGTAGTTCCCAGTTTCAAATGAGATCAAGAAAGCAATTTCTATTTGACAAATACAGCCAGATATTGCATATAAATAATATACATACTTCTCTGTTCTTCAGAGTCACGGGTAAGGGAACCTGGGTGTTTTGCTGCAGTGTAGAACTTCAAACAGGATGGGTAGAATAATGTTTAGAATACATGAGACAATAAAATAATAGGTGTGAGAACATATTATTAGAATATCTTGTAGTGAAAAGCTGTTTGAATTTAAGAAATTGAAGGAAAATAGTACAAGGGAAGTATTTCACAATTGGTGTGTCTATATTGTGATGATAAAGAAACACCACAACCAGACACTAAAAAATGCTAGAAATCTACCATTCATATCTTGGAATGGCAGTGGAAAGAATACAGACAAATCACTGTCACAGAAATATGCCTAAGCAGTTTGCCAAGAAGCAAATTTTGCTGCAGAGTTCTTAAATGATTCAGTGTATTCTCTGGTTTGAGAGAATTACTTTTTATCTTGTTCCTGTGTGTCAAGTTATCTATTCAATTTTTAAAAAATATGTCCTTTTTCTTATCAGGAGAAAAAAACTCTTCCTTAAGTGCTAGAAGAATGAATAGCTTACAGATTCATCTGTTTTCTAAACACATAGATTGGGAGGATGAGTATTTGAAAGGACCAGCACTGGAAAGACTTTTAGCTGTACTTACTACTTTAAAAATTAAATTAGTGACTATATAAATTTTCCTGGACTGTAATTCTTCATCGTAGATGTCTATTCATGCCTTTTGGCTAGCCAGTGTTTTGAAGGAGTGTAAGGCAGTTTGTGAGAGCTGTATCTACCCACAGTGTCTGGGTGGAAGGTACGTGGAAGCCCTTGAAGGATCAAAGTCCCATCTGATCTTTGTGCCTCAGTCTGTGTTTTCCTCACTGCACTCATGCAAGGGCTAACTTCCAACAAAGGACTGCTTTGCCTTTCTCGTTCCATTTAAAACGAATATTGACATTTGCAAACAATAGCGGCCGTTCTGATGCAAATGACACTGCTGCAAAGGATGTTCACAGCTCGTTACAGAATGGTTCCAATTTGATTTTTCTAGCTGGTGTCAGTGTGACAGATACATAACAACGGTGGGAGAACGTGGCCAGCTTTCCTCCAAAAGCCTGACTGGCACATCTGAACAGTTGCTCAAACATGACAACAGTCAGAATCTAGATAAAATTTGTGCTTTCAATTCTCAAAATGTGTGTATTTGGAAAAAAGCTCCACCCAACTCAACAAGATAAAATCCCACCACATTCTGTGTATAATCAATGAGTTTGTAAATAAAAATTAACTACCTGCTAGCAGGGGGTAATTAGCTCCCCTAATCTTCACCAAAAAAATTAAAACAGCTTCTTTAGAGATGTGAGCATCTCAAGAAATTTGTTAGAAAACAGATCTTATCTCCAGTGCAAATCTCATTTACCTTCAAGAACGCAGATACTAAAAATAGCATTGATTTTCACAGGAAGTTAAAGTGGTTATTCTAATACAACCTTCAGAAAAATTGAAGTGTGGTTACTCTCTACGTAGAAGTAGAATTGGACCAGGAAATACAGAAACAAATATATGAATAGTATTTCAGCCTGAGACATGCAACACGTTGTCATTTGCTGAATTTAGCAGTGGGATGCTGAAAACCCCTCTCTGCCTATGCCATGCCTGAGCAATGAGATTTGTTTGATTTGCATCCATAAATTCAAGATAAAAGATGGGTTTGTCTCTCCTAGAAAATAAATGTTAAAAACCCCCCAAAAATATGGTTGAGCATTATTCAAAGAAGGTATTAAAGACAAACAGGAAAATGGCAAAACCACTGCTGCTTAGAGTGATGCATTTGACAATTCTAAACTGACAGGTTGAATTAATGCTTGGGGTTTTTGATTTTTTTAGCAGTTAATTCAGTTCTTGCTTTGTTTTGAAATTTAATAATCTAAGCATGTTTAAAAATTTAATGACAGATATTTTATACTCAAATTTAAATCCAGGAAAGCAATGACAAGTGCTGTAGTACAAAAATAACACACCTCATTTCAACACCTAAAGTCAATGTAATGTCTAATGTACAAATTATATAATGTATGGTAGAATAATTATTTGATTTTTTTTTTTTGGTCACAGTGATACAAAGTTTTGCAGAATTGTAGAAACCGTCAACTGTTGATAAATTTTAACAGGCATAACACAAAATTTTCCACTATTAGGCTCCATCCTTCATTAAACTTCTCCTTCACTGTGATATCTACAATAAATTGACCAGTTTTGAGGTTGCTCACATAGTGATATCACATACTACCTTGTGTATTAAAAATCTGTATTTTTCTCTCCCAAGCACCTGTGTGCCTCCCTTAAAACTTTTTTGAATTAACAACGAGGGCCATTTCTGTTCTGTACAGACCCTGCACAGTGGGCCACAGCAAGTACTGGTAGTTGCTATGGTAACATAACAGCTACTGAAGAATGTTGCCATCTAAAGAGCATGATTTAGAAAAAAAAAACATGGCACAAAACCATAATATACTATCAGTTTCCTTTCTTACAGAGCACTCTTCTGGTTTTTGTATCTGGTAGCCACCATGTAGTAATCATGAATTCATCTTTGGATTTCAAATAGGATGGCACAGGTTAGTGCTGAGAGGGTGAATTAAGAGTGAATTAAAGAAAAATAAGGAAGCAAGACTTTCCTGGAAGCACATACCATGGTACTGAACTTGTTGAAATTGATAGCTGAGAGAAATGGTGCAATAGGTTGTTAAGGGAATCCTGGGTTTCTTAATTCTCATGTTAAGTAAAGAGGGAAAAGAGACTTGCATGGAAGAAACCAGGATCAGGGTGAAGAAAAGATTTGTATTAACAAATGTGCATTTTTTTCTTTGCCTTTATCATACATGGGAATTCTTCCCCTCTGCCACCCCTGCAGATCATTTGCTCATTCCACATTCATTGTGGCCCACTCAGGAAGTCATCTCAGATGTTTGCTAATGAATTTCAGATGCTGTTGCCCGCCGTCACAATTTCTGCCCTTGCATAGTTAAACCACTAAGAATATTTTCATTGCCAAACTCAGAACAGAGACAATATATTCCTGTGTGCTCTGGTGCTGGGGAGAAGATACTGCATAGAAAAGACTTTAAAATGAATATAATGAGGAATATGCAGAGGAAAATATGGTGCATATTTACATTGCAACTTCAACAACAAAGCAAAACTGAAAACAAAACAGAAAGCATGTTTGCAATATGTCACCCTAAAGGATACCTTTGAGTTGAAATATTAAAAGCATTCTCAGTAACAGCAGACTACGCCAGCTTAAAACAAAGCCCAAATTTGTCATACCTCAACAGCTCAGAATGCAGTATTCAAAGCAATTCCAAACTATTCAAATGTTGTCCAAACTTGTGATCTGCTTTCCTTTCTTCCTTTTTCCTAACCTCTTTCCTCCCTCTTCCAAATGCCTCACATTGTCTGGGTTCCAATAAATGTTGTTGGTCTGTCTGACGTGTGCCTAGTCAGGGGATGTTATACCTATTTTTCATGTACTTTTTTATGATTAAAAAATTGCTTTCCTCTCCATGGTAACTGGGATTTAATCAAATATGTGGATAAATAAATACACCCTCCTACCTATGAAAGGTTCCATTGCTTAGCTTTAAAATTATGATTTAACAGATCCTTTATAGCTATAATTTGTTTGCACCTAGAAACTGAAGTAGAGCCCTCACCATGCTAAACAGTTTATGAATGCATAGAATTAAAACTTGGAATGCCCAGAGCTTGGAGATTTCCTGCTGACTGCAGCACATCAAGGATTTCACCTGTGAAAAAAGCATTCCCTGCCACAAAAACCCCCACCCTGGTAATGAGGAAGCCAGATTGAGAAGGGGAGGAGAGGAGGCAAAGTGGTTTGTGGCTGTGAGGCAGATCAGGCACAGAGCACAGACCAGGTCCTTCTGGCTCCTGGCACAGTGCAGTGCCCTGGGCAGCCTGCCTCGACACAATTCACCACCACATCTTCCCAGTGCCCTTGCAGGATGGCTCAGTGAGCCTGCACCAAGTCCTTTGCTGATTCCAGTGCTGACCCAGCTTGCTTAAACCCTCTTGAGTATCTCTGTGCTATGTTCTAGCCCACCTGTTTTTCTGGGAATCTTCTGGGAATCCATGAGGAGTTGCCTCTGTTTTGAAAAGGATTCCTGGAAGGAAGGCTTGATCTGGAGCCAGGATGGTACAAAGTTCCCTTCCCAAAGACCAGAACAGGACAAGAGAAAGATAACTGCTCACCAAAGCTGTGGTGAAGAGTGTGGACAGTGCTGTTGATCCCAAAGACTTGTGGGGATCTGGGGGACAGGACTAACCTTTGCTGCAGGGCACTCTCCTGGCCAGGGAGATCCATCACAGACTTCCACTGGACCATCCGTCCAGGCTTCCCAAAGCAAGACAAATGCCATGGAAGAGAAATACAGCACATAATCAAAAGGTGGATCTTAAGCACTTCCAAGCTTGTTATTACCACACTGAAACCTATGGCAGTTACTACAAGAAACTGCTTCTGGAATTTATATCCTTTTCATTACAGGATTTTCAGAATCATTGTTTTGGCAGCCAACAAATATATTATGGAGGATTTTCTCCTTGGAGTTATTTTCATGTTAGAAATGCAAATACAAGACAACAGATATGAAAATGTGGAAAAATGAAAGTGGGGAAAAACTAAGGTGTCACTGTGCTAGATTCATTCTGGGCTTAGACTACATTTTAGCCTCTTCAATCACTTTGGAAATACCCAGTTCTGATATGAAGTGACTGGTATGGCTGAGCTGTTGCACCAAGTTTTTCAGGTAGCCTGCAGTGCTGACAGGTATGCTAGAGTGGATTTCACAGGCACTAAAAATCAAAATTACTTAAAGTTTTAAAAGGTTTTTTAGTTAAACAGACTAAATGATAGTTTTGAGGAAGGTAAACCTGGGCCACAGATTTCAGTATTTCTTTTTCCTTGACAGTTTAAAACTCAGGAAACAGTAGCAGGAAAGTTTGTTCCTCTTCATGGTAGCACGAACCCCTTTCAATCATCTGCAGTTTCTATCTTACTGAGAATTTCTTTTCTATAATTGATATAACTACTTCTAATTTTAGAAATGTTTGAGAAATATACTTGTGATGTACTCTAGCTACTCCTACTTCTGATTCCCAATATCCAGGAGATGGAGCTTGGCAACCTGATTATGACCTACTTGCAGGTTTTTGCCAGTGGCAGCTTGAGGTCAGATGCCTGGGATATTTCTTTTTGGGAAGGTGAATTGTTGAAGTCCAAATAAAAACATATGTTTAGCTCTATTTCTGTGACATAAATGCAATATTTTAAATTAAAAAAAAATCCTAAATATCATCCTATTTAGGAATCTTAATTAATTTCCTTTATTCTTGAGTGATCCACACATGGATTATTCCACTATAAATAGACTGGAAAAACATTCTGGAGACAAGCTCCAAGAAAGTATAAATATGCAGTTTTCCTAAAATTTAGCTTGAGCTGTTTAGTGTCTGATATGCAAAATGAGAAGTGGAAACAAAGACTAAAGGGAGTGGAATTTAGTCCTGCTCAGATTCAGTACAAAGGTATGACTTGTGTACCACCTATTTCCTGCACAAATCCTCAAAAAGTGATTAACTGAAATGCCAGATATAATTACACTTTACATAAACTTTGATGCAAGATTTAATTACCATGTTTTGTGCACGCTCGTGTGCTGTCCTGGAAATCTGTAGGCCATTTTATCTGTTGGAGTGATATAGATGAATAATATAAACAAGTAACTTTATTTTCTTTTTTAAAGCCTTCGTGGTAGTGTTATAATTTGTTTCATATTTCTTAACTCTTCTACATGCCTGGGGAAAAAAAAAGTACTCTTTGATTTAACAATGACATACTAGAAACCAAAGCATGTGAAACATACTGGTGTTTTGCAAAAATAATTCTTCTGAAAGTTACTCCGTGCTTATGCTGTCGTCAGTGCTAGGAAATTATACTTTCTTCTTTGTCTGTGCAATTTCTACACTGAGGTTTTATTTTCTTTCTTCTCTGCATTTTGTGCTCATTTTCATATATCTGTCATTGGAGCATTAAAAAATCATAAAAAAGCTTGGTGTTATAAAAGTCCTGACAGCACATTTTCAGCTTGCTTTATTTTTTTTCTTGTTCAATTCACGATCAATGTTTGGCAACATCAAAGACTGTAGAAGAAGGTTATTATTTTTACCTAGACCTTTTATTTAGCATGTTTTTAACAACTGCTTGATAGCAGCCTCCTTTCCCCCTCCTTCTCCCATTGCAACCCCCCCCCAAAATATGTCAAATTTCTTCTAAGACAAGAACAGGAAATGATTGGGTTGTTGTCTGCAAGGTTCCTCCCAGCCACACAAACTCTAGGTTGGGAAGGCACCTCCCAAGCTCATGTTATGGGCACTACAGCTCAAAATGATGTGCATGTAGTTACTAAACATCACATTATAAGTAATTAGGCTTTTTCCCTGACTGTTCTTTGGGAAGCTGTTGCAGACCTCAAGTCTCTAGTTCAGCAAAGAGGCCACACAGTTAATTCCACTCTGGCTGACCAAGGGGACACAGCTGACACATGTGGTAGGTGCAGTGTTTCTGGAAACCTCTGTGCAGAGATCAGTCTCTGTTCTAGAAAATGAGTGAGAAGCCTTTTGAGAGGAAAAAATATAATTTGCATCAAGGATCTGATTTAATAAAAATATAAATAAATTAATAATCTGAACTCCTTTATAGTCTTGCCTAATCTTGGGCAACACCAAGCCACTAATCAGGTGGGTAAAGATATGAACCTTGCTCCTCTCTGCTGTTTCATGTGGATCACAGTGCAGGAACATGTCTCCTGTATGGCTAATCAATCACTGTCCTTGTCAGGACACTGTGCAGGAAGGAAAAGCATCCCTGTGAGTCCTGTGTTGATGTGTGCAGCCTTTCACTCTTTGCAGTGCCAGAACACACTGAGGACTTGCCTGGCTCAGAGAAGAACCCAGCGGAGCCCTGCCAGTGTTCTCAGGGCTCAGTCAACACCTGGACAAGATGTTTTTCAGGATGCTATTCACTAGCCCCATAAGTCTTTCTAATTTGATGTTATTTGATGTGAATTGTGTGTAAGTAATGTTAATTATGCAATAGGTTTTGAAGAATATGTTTTGATTGTACAGTGGAAATGTCAGTCCCATTAACAATCATTATTACCTGTCAGAAAGCAGAAGCAGCTTTGAATGAATGCTAATTTTTTATTCTCGTATCTGTGCAGATGCATACCAATGTTTCCTGTATGTTTTGTTTATTTGTATCCTGATCATTGCACCAACCTTTCTCTCTCTCTAAGTTTTCTGTCTTTGGACTGAGTCTGGAAAAGAGAGCAGGAGGCTCTAACTTCAGGCCTCCTGTGAGTCAGCTTGTATTGAATGTGTTTTTGAAACAAAGGTTTCAGTTCTCAGAAAGTGGTTCATCTGCTGAAGTGTTTCCAAACCTTGCTCCCAGTGGTCTCTGGAATGTATTAAGTCTGTGGCAATGGTTCAGGAGTATTGGAGTGGGGTTTTGGAAGCAGCATTCTAAAAGGAAGAAACTTGTCCTGTTTCATTTTGTTACAGTAACAGCAAATCTGTATGAAAAGGAAATGTAGAAGAGCATTAGAGGGAACAAATAATATTTCTGCATCCCACTCTTCTTCCAGTGTTATTTTATTAAAAAATAATGCTCTGTACACAGTCCTTTACACTGACAATTAGAATCTACTTAGGATGATCAGATTTTCAGCCCAAAATCATGTCTTCCTTTCATTCTCTTCTTGCAGAAGACCTAGAAGCTGAACATGATGATGGTTCCCCCACCCCTTTAATGTTGCTACTGAATTACCTACTTAGCTTAAGTTTTGCAAAAAGTGTTACTGGGAGACTGGGCATTTTCTGTGCAACTTTTTTTTTTCTGAACTTATGACTTGTTCTCACTTGTGGGAAATATTGACAACAGGAAAGTCTTTTTCTGGGAAAATTAATGTACCCTGTTTGATTCCTCTGGGTTTCTGTTCTTTAATGTTTGCTTAATTAAGGATTGATCCATAGATCTAAACTCATATTTTAGTACTTTAATAGGCAACAATAATTACATTTGTCGATCTAACATTTTTTGAATATGTAATTGGCAACCTTTATGAAATCAGATGGACTAAGGAGTTAACAACAGGATGCTTTGAACATGAGTGAACAGCAGGGGATAGTCAGTGTACCTGTATAGATTTTATTCACCAGCTTGTGTGTAATTGAAATTACTATTTTATTAGGAAAAAGGTGAAAAGCGAGTGACAACAGGAGCAGGAAAATCATTGTTGGCTTGCTCTGACTTCCTGTAAATTGGATATTCTGGAACAAAGTTTTCATTCATACATATTTTCTTGTATTTTCTTTAGGGAGAGCAGTCCATGAAGCCTCCAAATTCAATTTCAGCCATCATGTCATGCCAGATGAAGCAGTAGTTTGTGGAGTACCTGGAACAAAACTATTATTCCATTTTTCACTTATAAAGGAAACCCCACTAGATTTCCATTTTTCCTTGCCTAAGGTAGGATTAAAAGAATAAACCAGAGATAGGGGAGATTGGTTAGGTAAAAGAAACAAAGGCACTAGGAAAGGGTCTTGAGTGTGTTGGATCATTGACGGAATGAAGTTTATAGAACAAGAAATGGTACATTTCTAGATATTTAATGAGAATATTTAGTAATAATATATATGCTCCTATTTTTGTATGCATATTGTAAAATAAGTATTTGACTTCTATGAAGTTTGTATGTGTAGGTTTATCTAAAACACTGCAGATGTAGGAGCATTATGCTACATAAAATCTGCTATAAGTAAATAACAGGAACACCCTGACAGGTTCAGTTTGCAGGTGGTAAAATAGTTCCCTGTTTCAATGCAGTTTCATTAAATGCTGCAGTGTCCCATTATCAAGATTGTGAATGGACTGTATGTATGGATTATATGTCCTTGAAGTATCTCATAAGAAGCTTTGAGCAAACCAGGAGTACTTTTTAGTACACTGGGTGTAAGATGCTTGTAGGAGAGTGATTAACAATGTTCCTTAGTGAGACCACACAAAAAAGGTGTGGTATATACTCCCACAGATAGCCTTGAGAGTCTCTAAAGCTCAGGGCAGATGGGGAGATGATACAAAGCTTTCAGTGTTTCAGATGAGAAATGTAGAACGAAAATTTTTATGAATCTAAAAGACTAGACTTTTAAACATTAAAGCACTGCCTCATTAAGCAGATGCTATGTTTTTCAAAATTGCAATCCAATTGCATAAGCTTCAGATCTAAAAATGACTGACAGAAGATGTCTGGTAAACATCAAGTTATCAGGTTTTTTTTCCACTGCTATAATATTACTTATAGGGGGTAATTGCAGAAGAATAAACAATTAAAACAGAAAGCATGATGTTAGGTAGAAATTAAGTTTTTAAAGGAAAATCCGGGTCACAGAGAAATAAATGAAACTTTCCATCAGCTTTAATGAGCCAATATTTCACTTTTGAAATTTAAGGTCTTGTTTTCAGTATTCCTTGGCCTGAAACAACTCTTTTAATGTATTAACTTCTGATTTGTGAATTTCTATTGTACACATAATACTTTATATACACCCACAGATGCATAAATATAATGAACCCTAAACCTGTAATGTTCTGGAAGGTACATAAATCACATGGCCAAATTAAAATATGTGAATAGTGTAGTCCTCTATAAATCAGCTCCTTGATGTTAGGTATGATCTTATATACTCACACATTGGAGATCTCTGTGAATGAAATCAGGTATGTGAGGTCAATATTGCTGTCTTTAAAGTAAATCTAGATTTATAACAGCAGTGATTCTGTAGCAAAGCTCCAAACTCTGCTGTCATTTTAAGAATGCAGTGCTTTTCTCATGTTCATTCAAGAATGTATGCAAAAAAGGTCAAACAAAGGTTTACTGCTGAAGCTGCCTGTCACTCTTATCAAAAAGTTCTGCACAGCAAAACTGAGCAGTTTGCCTGTTGATGCTTTGTCTGATAAAAACTGTTGTGAACACATCTTGAAAGAGAACATAAAATAATACCCTTGCATTGGCCTTTTGATTAACTATTAATAATAACACTGCACTGTTTTAGTGTCCAACAAGAGTTTCTCAGTGGATGATGTGCCAGGGTGATTGCCAGCTATTACAGTGTACTCAGAGAAGCATCCTTCACCAAAAGCTTGGTGAAGGGAATGACAGAAATATTTTGAAGTTTAATAGTATAGGCACCATGGAAAAAAAAAAGATTAAAATGCAGGCAGAGAAGGAAGATATACAAATTATAAGGCAGACATTGATTTTAGACATAAATTATTTTAGTTAGTTTTTTTAATGTACATTCTGTTGCAAATCAAAGCCTGTTGAATGGAGGCACTCTGTTTCCTTAATGCTACATCTTTGAATAAGATCTGGCTTTACCTTCACAGAATGACTGAGAAAAGGCAACATTTTTGCTGGAGCTGCTCTGTGGGCATGGTACAGTGGGGTTAATTTATTTATTTCCAATAAATAAAAGGAGTTCTGATAATTGCATAAATGAATAGGGAAGCTTCTGGCTTGTCTCTGTGTCTCAGTGGCTGTACAGGATTATCCTTCACTCTGCTTTACAATGACTGTCAAACAAGCAGCCACAAGCCATCAGATAAAAAATGTGTTTCTTTTTTTTGCTTAGAAAAGGAGTTAAGTTTTATTTCCCCATGCTGAAAGAACTGTGACACTGAAAGAGAGGAGTGATTTCCATGCACCAAGACTGGTGGTAATACAGACCTTTGCAAGAAGTTATGTAAGCCAGAGTACTGCAGCACCAAAGTTAGTATCAGATTAATTGCAAATGAATCATTTGAATTATTTCCTTGTCTGCTCTAGAGTGCTTGAATATTCCCAAATAAATAATGAGCTTTGAAAGATATTCATCTCCCCAAGAGAGACAAGTTTCTGTAAACTTGACTTAAAGAAGTATTGCTGCAGGCAATGAAATCTATACAAGCAAACAAAGCCCAGGAGATAGGTTGCCTTCTGGCAGACTATTAGAAAACATTTCTTTAGCAACTTGCTACATTCTTCAAAATAATAACCACTATTATTTTTAAATGGAAATATTTCCTGTTTGAAATAATACTTTAAAAAGCCTCAGGATCAGAGCACACCAGAGTAAATCTTATCACTAGTCCTGCTGAACGTGCCTGCAATAGGGCTCAGAGAACATAACCAGCCATCTGAGCTTGAACATGTGGGTTGCTGTTTTTGTTTGTTTGGGGCTTTTTGGGAGGGAAGGTGGGGTTGTATGTGGATATATTCTATAAACTCTGAGCAATCTGGGCTCTGAACATCTGAGAGACTGCAGAGCTTTTCTCTGCTTCAGACCAGTTTGTTCAATGGCTCTTTTTTGTTAAAGGTCCTGCAAATAGATTTGCAGGCAAATTCTCCAAACTCTGTGGAAAACAAATGAGGATTTACTGCAGCACCCTCCTACAATGTTAACTTGAAAAGACAACTGAATGCAACTTTTCATCTAGAATTCCATTATTCCATTATGGTACAATACCCACCTCTAAGAAGAGCTCTAAATATGTTATATGAAAACTCCTGTTTTATGATTGGAACTAATTCCACCATACACTGGAGAGAAAGCCTGGACATCAGAAGAGGTCAGGCTGTGGTGAAGCAAGAGGTGTTAAGCGTGCTGTCCTGCTAGCTCAAAGTCCACTGACAACTTGCAGTGGTCTTACTTGGGGATTTAAAAATATTTGTTATCCTAATAAACCATCTAAATCTGTGAACTGGAGATCTGATCTCTAAAAATATATTTTCCTCCACCCACAAACCCAATTATGCACTTGCCACTAAACAGCTGCCTACTTCCAACATTCAACAGAGTACAGAGTGAGCAGTGTGCCTCTGACATGTACCATAGAAGATCTGTGGTTTAATTAAGCTTTCTTCATGCAAAATTTAAAAATAGAAGATGGCATAAAATCTAACAGTACCTAGTTACAATCACATTACGAAATTACTGTGCAGACTGTTAACTTCAGCTATTAAAATAATTATTTTACACGAGAGAAACTTGTAACAATTATATTTAACATTGGTTTGTCAGAATTTTCTCGTTTATTAAGTTCAGTTACAATGCCTTTAAGAATAATATGAGAGAGGAGTATCATACCATGAAATATAGCAAGAGACAGCTTTACTTTAACCAGTGATTTCTGTTTACTTTAGACAAACCACTGCACTATGCTTGCTACTAATTGATTTAAAAAGACTTCCACTTTGATCCTCTACTCTTGGTATAGGGAGTATAGTAACTTCAGGACTGAGTTTGAGACATCTCCTTTTGTAAATCTATTTCCAAATGAGTTCTATGGGGAAACCATCAGAAATACAATAAAGTTTTTGATGTGATGTCCTGAAATCTTTTTTTGGGGGTGTTTCTACTGTAGCACCAACACAATGACACTGCTGAACTACTGGGATTTAAGAACTTGTCCTGCATGTTGGATATCCCTATAAAGTAAAAGCAGAAGAATGTGCTGCAATTATAAATAACATCTTAGATATGACACAAGTGCTATGTGTTTATTTTCAACACAAGGAATGCAAATGAATTTCTGCTAGCAACTAGTATTCTAAAGTATTAAGTTTTCTTCCTAGATGAAGTTTTCCCATTATGTCTCATTATTTCAGTCAGCATTTTTGCTTTCATGCCTTTTTCTTTTTTTGAGGAGATATTCTACTGAAAATAAATAATTAAACCACAGATGAACTGTCAAAAGGGAACATTCATATTTTAACGCAACATTAACATTTTGGTAATTAACATGGCAGTTAATGCTTTTAGCAGATGTAACAACATTAGACTTGTAAATTTCAATTAAAGTTAATAGTTCACGATAGCTGTAGGGATCAGGCATCCTCTCTGGATACTGAAAACATGTCTAATGTGATTAGAAATACTAATTGAAGAAAAAAGGACTGCTATAGTAATGACTGTACTTCTTTATCCTACTAAATTATTACAAACCTGCAGGAACTTTTAAAAATATATTTGTAGGAAGAAGCTTGAAGAGTCAAATGCTCCCCTTGAAGAAATTAAAAGGGGTCAAATGAATATTGCAGACATTTCCTGTGTGTTAGAAGAGGGAAAATCATTAATTGAAAGCCATTGCTCCTTCCTTATCCTCCTGAGATCATATTCCCAAGAAATACTATAAAGTTATTTGGTTACATTTCACAACCCTTTTGGATTTAATTAGGAACTAATGTGTTAGTTTTAATTCCCTCAGAGGCTTTGAATTCCAATAGCAGGCAGAGAAACAGGACTGGCACTGGGAACTATGACTCAAGTGGACATCTCTCGGTTTTAGTGCAAGTTAAGAGATTGGTAGTGAGTCCTTTTCACGGCCCGCTGATACATGAAACATTTTAATAAGCACAGGGAAAGGATTAGTTTTATTAAGGGTAATTACAAGCTGCTAGCCAGCTATAAAATGCACCCCCATTTTATTGTAAAATGCCAACGATATTTATTTCACTTGTTCTGTTTATTTTTTTTTGTCTCAAGCTGGCTCTGAAGTCAGTACCTCATTCTAGCAACATTGCCACTGAAAATCATGTTCTTTCTAAGGTTTCAGCTAATAAAGGCTAAACACAAATTAAGTTTGCTTTTTTGACTGACAATAGTTATTTTTAGGATAAATGCAGTTATTCCCCACTCATGGTGTTAGCTCCATTTCTGTCAACACCCTTCCAACATCACCACAAATTATTATTCATTTGCATTGCAGCACAGGCATAGGCTCCATTGTACCAGGCAAAGTGCTAAGACATGGTGAGAGACAATTCTTGTTTGGAAGAATTGCACTCTAACCAGTTGTGACACAGAGAGAAAGGATGCTAGCAGAACAAATGCTAGTTTATCTTCATTTTGTTTCTATCTGAAAGGCTGGAACAAGAGATTAGGAAATTTGGTCAAGCTTATTTGGAAAGAATGAATAAAGTGATTTGAATTACATTTACGAAGTAACAATGGAATTGAGAACATATTGGTCAAAGTCATATTAGACCCTGGGCAAAGTGCCTATGTGCCATTTATGTACCTTTTGTCTCATGTCAAGACTAAATGTAAACTCTAAATGGTGTTTAACTAATCATGAGCCTCAGGCTGCCTTTCTCCAAAGGTTTACATTTTATTGAGTTCAGGTAAGACCCAAACTGTGTATTTAGAATAGCTGCCAGGTGTATACCTGGAATGAGGCAGTGAATAACACAATACATTCAAATATGCACCTCCATGAGGTCTGTGGCTTCACTGACTTGTGTGCTAAATAGACAAGAAATGCATTTATCTTACCTATCCCTTTCCACTAAAAAATCCCAGTATATTTTTCAAACTTGTAAATCTTACCTGTGTGACTATGTAAGGTAAGATGCTTCTATGGACACCTCAGAGTTTCAGCTCTGAGGGTACAATGGCATGGATGTCTGATTTACCCAGGAATTTAGTCAGATGGGAGAGGAAAATAAAAGCTACGGTTACGGTTTTAGTAATTTTTTTATACACCACATCCTCATTTCCTAGGCACCACTGAAGCCAATGGGTTTCTGCATATGGATCCATATGCATGGATATTTACTTTAGTTAGCTTAAACTGTAATAGCTGTGAATTTTCATTCATAATACTGCATTTTTGTTCTGCAGTATTATAGTAATAATGTCTCCAGCATAATGCAACTTATTGCTAGCAGCTATAAATTACTGAAGGAAAGGATGAACTTGACTAAATTTTCTTTTTTATTTGTTAAAATTCTCAGATCCAACAGCTAAGGCCCAGGTCTTCAGCTGTGTAAATCAGCATGACTCCACTGAAGTCAGAGCAGCTACACCAACTTACCCTGGGTAAGAGTCTGAACTTCAGTGACACCAGATATAGAGTTTACAGGTTTTATTGGCAACTACATGTTTATAGACTTGAAGGCAGTTTCTAATCCTGTGTCATATCGTAAACACTACCACCTTGGACAAACAGACAGAACAATTATTTGGAAGCTGAAAGCCTTACCCATTTCTGTAAGAGTTTTAGATGAATATGCTTCTGTGAAAGAACTTCATGCATGAAGAACCATTACCAGACAGAAGTTAGATAGCTTGTACCATTAGCAAAAAGTACTAATATTGAGATTTTGGCATTCAGAGCAGGGTAATCAACTTAGGAGGTGAAAAATTGAAAAATATATAAAGAGAATTCCTTGCCATCCCTGACTAGTCACATAGTTCATTGCACATAATTACTGAAACTGTTACATTTGTGATGTTTAAAATGGGTTGGACCTTTAGATAAATGTAAAGGATGACTTAGCAAAAAAAAAAATCTTGAGAAGAACAGTTTGGGGTTTATGATAAATATTTGTTAAAGAACCGAGGTAAGAGATAATACAGATGAATATGTGTGTTGCTGGTTCTTGAACAGTCATTGTCATCATGTGTGAATGGCAGAACTACCCCAGGACTGCATTTGAACTCACTGCCTGGGTACCCTGTTACTGGCATTGCTAAAATGAGGGCGAGTAGTGCTGCCCTCAAAGGACATGGGGAATGCCAGGGCATGCTGAGGGAACATGTGGATGGACTGGGGTATAAAAAACCTGAAGCCTGCTCCAGGCTGCAGTGGAGTGGGAGTCTGGATGGACAGATCAGCCAGTGCTCAATTAACCTGCACCAAAATGTAGTTTTCTTTATTACCAGTAAGCTAGGTTAGGCTAACTGTGCTCACTACAGGAAATATACAACTATTTTCTGCCTTCAGTTAAACAATAACACATGTATTATGATAATATATCAAAATAGCAGTGTGCTAGAGCAAAGAAAAATTTTGAAAAATAAGAACTGTATTTAACTGTGATTATGTATATAGAACCAAATTTTAGGAAAAGGTATTGCACAGCACTCAGTATAGCTCAGTACTGATCCTTTCTTTGTATTGCAATGAAGCTTAATTTCTTTAAGCAATTTTAGTGAAGATTTCTTGAGAAGTTTTACTGAAATACAGGAATCTCCTATCATCCAAGCTCCCCGTTTCCACATACCCTTCCAAAAACTCTCACAGGTTTCTGTGGTATAAAGAGGTTCCCTGTGGGAACCTTCATAATGTCCACATAAGCAAACAGTTTTTCTATCCTGCAGGCTTCCTGCTTCTGATGTGTTTGGAAGAAGTTTTACAATAAAGTTTTATACCATTACTAACATTTTCCTTCAAATGCTTTTGGTCTGCCTTTTACAGTTTTACATGTAGCCTGCCAGAGGTTTTGCTATTTTCTGTTTTTCTCATCTGAACACCCTGTTTTTTAGGAGCTCCTTTTCCTTTTTAATAATATCCTTTATTCTCATGTAGAGCTCTGCTAGTCTTTTGGAGACCCTCTAACTGGCTTTGACAGATGATAGATACTTACTAGAAACTCTAATACAGATCATTTCCTCCTAATTTACTTTTAACAAACTTTCTTGATTTTATGTAGTTCTCTTTCCAACATTCACTGTTGCTATGGTAAGTTTATTTGATCTTTTCACTCCTACAAGGTTTTTGAATATATTGACTATATATATTTGAATATATTATGATCAAAATTCTAAAACAGTTCTTTGATACAGAAATTCAGAAGAAGGCCTGGTGCCCTGCTTAATACAAATGAGGAGTTCTCCAAGCTCCCCTGGATCGCTCCATTTAATGATTTATGTTGTCTAAAAGCTTAAGTTCTGCATAAAGCCCTATCATAATATTTATCCAGTGCAAATATAATGGGGATCTCTTCACTCCTGCCTTCACAGCCTTTCTCATTTCCACATTCATGTCACAGGCAGCTATCCTAGTCTTTTTACTGATAGTAACAAAGAACCAGGAGAGAGGGAGACTTTTCAGGCTTCAAGGACTTAGAGCAGAGCAGTTGCTCCTTTTGATTAATTTCCTGTACTTTATTGATTTGAAGAACCTGAAGAATTGTTAACCAGTGAGCTGTTATGTTATGCTCCTATCTCTGTGACCTCAAAGACATCTATCCCCACTGTCCTAGTGAGCTCTTCTGCCTGAAACTTTTAAAGTTTTCGAAACTGTATTTTTCCTGAACCCTCAGTTTATTCTGTTAATGAACATCTCAAGAGTCTCCAGCTGTACAGAGCCCTGGATAACAGCGGAAGCAAATTAGGAGTCATCCAGGGAGTTGGGATAAATGTTTGAATTCCTGCTTGATTTTTATGTTGTTACCTAACACTCTCTAGGTGCTTTCAAGTCTAGCAGCTTAGTCCTGACAAAGGACACTGTTTTCAGAGACAATCCAAGTGTCACATTGCCATTCCAAATAATACCCTTTGTCGTCACTTGATATTTTTTATATTCTTGGACCCTGAGTATATTTATAGGTTATGTATAGTCATAGATTTCAATGATCAGAAAAAGACTGGTGCAGCTTTTTTAAATCAATGCTGAAATGTAAATAGGTTAATAATAGCATGGCTAATGAAGCATAGCATCCACTGACAAAGAGTGAGGTCCTTGTTCCTTCTGCCTCTGGCCTGTTCAATTCCAGGTGTAAAGCATTTGCTGCCAGCACCTTCAGAAGTTGGTAACTTAGGGAACAAGCCATGTTCTCCCTCACAGATCCCTAATTCCAGCATGTCTTTGTCCATTTTCTCTAATCCTTTGCTAGCTGGTTAGGCAGTGTCCCCTCTGGCCTCTGAGAGAAGCATTTGCCAGAGATAAGCCTGCTCCTTAACAATCCCTAAGGCTACTGGATCTTCTGGAGCCTCTTCTGCCTTTCTGATTCTGTTTGATATAAAGTCTCCATTACAGGGAATATTAGACAAATTTATTTAACTGTAAATGTGCATTGAAAAGCAAAGAAAAACATCCTGCTATAAATAAACCTTTGTACAACCCAGGTCTGAAGAGGATCTTCTGTGGAAGATGTGCCACTTTGCAAATTTAAAATTAATGGGGGCAGTGTAGTTACATTTATATGAAAGCCTGTTTGCCTGGTTGTGATGATGAACTAATTAACTAAAGCAGACTCTTCATTTTTAGATTCTCTGAGTCCCAAGCTCCAAGAATGAAATAGAAACAACCATCTTCTAAGAAAGATAAGGTTGGAATACAGGAAAGAGAAGATGCTTCATCAACTGGTAATGTCAGGCTAAAGTAGCCATTGGATTCAGGTGACTACAGAGAGAAGTCAAAATATTATGGAACTGTACAGTGAAATAACAGCACGGAGAAAATCAAAGAAAAAGAATGAAAGAGCAGCGAGTATAAAAATAGGATGAAAGAAAAATAATTCAAATACAATCAGATTACAAACAGATTAAACAAAGGAAGACTGTGAGAAAACTACTGTAAAAAAAAGGCAAGTAAGCCCTGGGCATTCTCTTTTTATGCATGAATGTAGAGAAACCTTCAAATGCTACCTAAGTCTAGGTTGTGAATTGCTCATTCTCCATCTAACAGAGTCTAGAAAATAGCAATAGCTGGGTATTATAGTAATATTGCCTTTACTTGTGAAAACATGAGACCTAATAAGACTTTATGGTCAGCTACACACCAAATAACAATCTCTCCTTTTCCCATCAGAGGTTTTGCAAATAGGTGACTACCCTCACACAACCCCATTTCTTGTTGAGGCTGAAGAGATTTTTGGAGATGGAAAACAGTAAGTAGAATTGCTGATTGTAATTCTTTAAAGTAACTTCTTAACATTGTATGGCAGATCTATCAAGTTTTCACTCTGTGTTATGCGGGGAGCCCTGATGTATTGCACTTCCTAATGAAAAAAAAACCAATCCAAGGAATTCTTGGAGAGAAAATATTCTCTTAATCATGATTCCAATTAATTCTTTTGGACTACCCTTAAGAAATACAAAATGCACATCAAAGGGGAAGGTCATAGGGTGCGTCTGATTCCACAGCCTGGGTGGTCAAATACCTTGTCACTGTATTTGGCCAGTGGCATCAAATGCCCCAATGCTAATACAGAGAAAATGTGCAGAAAGATTAACTAAAATGAGATCCAACAAAAAGAATTTCCTTTCAAATTTCATTAGACTTTGTATCACTGGAGACATTGCAGATGTCTCAAAGCTGAAAAGTTTGCCTCAAAAACAGATATAATTTTGTCCACAGGGAAGTGAACAGACTTTTTCCAGACACACTGGAACTGGCCCATTTCCTACTTCTTTTGCAAGGCTTAAATCGAGTATTACTTTACCTATTACAAGGGAAGAACTGCAGCAAGACCTCCAAGCCTTACGAGAACTTAAGTTTTGCTTTGGAAAAATCAAGTACATCTGATTCAAGGTAATTTTAAATTACTGTTTTCTCTTTTTTTTTAATTACTGGAGTGCCTTTTACAGAGGGCTTCTACACCTGAGGAAAAAGTTATTTGATCATAGTAATCCATAACCTTACTGGGAAAACTGGTCAGCTTTCATGCTTTTCCCCCATCATTGGTTCTTAGGGCTTCTCTTGTGTGTAGGTAATTACCTTTCCCTGCACTGAAGCAGGTAAACTTTCAGGAACCTGAAAACCAGTAGTATTCTGGAATTCAGTAATTTTTATCTACTTAAACCCGGTGCTGTTGCAAAGTAGAAGCTGGTGGAACAGGACTCACCAAGAGTCTGGTCTTTTTTGTTCCCATCACTTTTATTTCTCCCAGTATAGCAAAAAGGAGTTTGTGTCACTTCCAGCTGATGTACTCAGTTAACACCGGGTATCTCGCAGATTGAGTATCACAACTGAAATACAAAATGAGCAAGCCTGGCATGCTGCGTTTTCAAATCTGGCAGGGCCCAAGCCTTAGAGCTTGTTCACAGGGGAAGGGCCAGTCCGTGCTCCAGAGACCGGAGCCCGTGTTCCTCCCGCTCCCGGCCGCTCCTGCTTCGGCCCGGGGCGAGCGGCGCTCCCCGAGCCCGCTGCGTGCCCGCAGTGCCCGGGCCCCGCTGTGCTCCGCGGCACGAACGGGCTGCGATGGCCGCTCCTGCTCTCACCGCCCTTCCAACTCCGGGCATTTCCCGAGCAGCTGCGGCTCCCCTCGCACAGCCGGGCCCTGCCCGCCGGGACCGGCCGCGGCCGGGCCGGCGGACACCGCGCCTCCGGCCGGGCGGGGGGAGCGGAGCGAGGCGGGGCCCGCCGGCCGCCCCGCCCCA
>VXAX01006189.1:0-75376 GCA_013399835.1 Leptocoma aspasia | reverse complement strand
GCCGCGCCGCCTCCGCTAGAGGAGCGGGCGGCCGGGGACCCTGTCCGGCGGCCTCGCCACCTCCGGCTCAGCCTGCCTGCGGGCCCTGCCTGCTTGCGGCCCGGCCGCCCCCCGTGCCGCTGCCGCGCCGGGCTCCTTGCGTGCCTGCCGCGGGCGGAGCTGCTTTCCTTGGTGTTCCCCGTCGGTTTCCCCTGTTTCCTCCAGGCTGCCGTGCCTGCTCTCGGTTGGGTGTCGGGCAGGTGGTCCCGGGACAGCCCGGGCGGGGGGTTTCACACGGCAGCGGGTGAAAACAGCGCCGTCACCGGGAGCCGCGGCCCTGCGGCTGCGAGGCGGAGCGGCCCCGTCCCGGCGGGTCCGGCGGCCTCTGCCCCGCGCCTCCCCGGGAGGACACCGCGGTGCCCGGCCGGGGCCCTCCCGCTCCCGGGCCGCCCGGGCTGCGGGGTTTGCCCGCGGGGCTGGGCAGAGCTGAGGGCTGGTGGGAGACGCTGGAGGTGAGGCATTCTCCGTCTGGGGAGTGAGTGTCCCCTCCTTCACCTTACCGAGCGTCCAGGCTCGGTTTTCCCGGTGCCGGCCCCGAGTTCCTTACAGTGTCCATGCGATCTGAACCTGCGTGGTTTTAGGGTTCAGAATGCTGCTCTTCGGGTGCGATGTGCTTTGGTTTGCTCTGCATTTTTGAGGTGCATCACTACTGGAATGGTAAAACTACTTAAGATAATCACCCTACTTTTGGTAAAATATGATGAGGGGATATGTATTCATTAATCACACAAATGTTTATTTCTTGATACTAGATAAAAACTTTCTAAATGGTTTTTTCCCTTCTTGCACCAGCTGAATGGTAACTTTTGTCACTTTTTGAAGTGATAGAGGTGTTTTCTCAGATTACAGCTGTGGCATCACTTATCAGGAAAGGTTGCATGTGCACAGTAATTTCGTGGAATGTACTGGATATATTTCCTATAGAAAGTTGGATTACAAGCCTGCATACGATACACACTTTGGATTATCAGGTCAGATGGTTAAATTGACAGATTGGCTAAATCAGGAAAAATGAAATTTAAAAGTTTTTATTTTCCAGTCTGTTTAGGAGAGAGCTCAAGTGTTGCAGTGCTGTAGAAGTGTCTGTTTAAACTACAGACATTCACTGTCTTGAGGGAGATGAAATGCAGTGGAAAACAGTCATTAGTTCATGGCCTATGGAAAACTTAGGAGAGGAAGGAGAACTGTGTTGTGGAAAGAGGGAAACTTACAAGCAAATCTGGCAGCTTTACAGTAAGAGCTTTAAGCCATGTTTGTTATTTTAAAATTTTTTATACTTGGAAGAAAGAATAATATTAAGAACACTTGTTCTTTAATTTCAAAACATGAAGATACTATATTTAGAAATATCTGATGTTTGGGTAAATGGCTTGTCAAAACACACTTAGAGATTGTTCACTGTGAGGATGGAGATACTGCATTTGTCATAGATATCTTTTATTCAACATCCTGGTTAGTCATTGCAATTAAAAAAAAGAATTCAGAACAAATCAAGAAATTTTATTCAACCAGAAATCTTTTTTGTGATGGACTTACCACAGCGTCTTCCAGGGTCTACACAAATTAGATAAGTAGATTCCCATCCTCGCCATGGAAGCTTGTTTCAAAAGAAAAAAAAAATCTAACATTTTAGAGTTCATCAGAAGGCCTGTGAAGAAATGAGAAAGTCAGATGAGAAATACAGTGCAGGAAATCAGTTGCTCATTTTACTGTGACATGTGGTATCTTCTGGATTGTAAGACAGAGCCATATAAGCCCCTCTATAAGCTCACTTGCACAAAACATAGTCAGTCCTGTGCATTTGTGTGCTGAGGCAGTTTGTTCATAAATACACCCCCCCATGTTTAATAAACTTAACGCAGTACCCTTTGCATTTATACTGATGCTAAATTCAGCTTATCGCTATCAGTGCCTTGCTGCCTTCTGAAGTTTGGTATTGTTCCAAACATCTGTGCTGGCTGCTTGGTTGAGTTCACCTTACATTGGAAAGTCCCCTAGGACAAGTCCAACTGCACTAATTTCTTCCCTACCTTCAAGGGAATTTTTTGGTGATTTGGTGTTTGTCCAAAAATCCCTCCTGATTCCCAGGGAGGAGGATTTAGGAGAAGATGGTATTATCCTGTGAAGGTTAATACTGTGGATAGTTTTAGGAGTTAACTGACTAATTTATGGAGAATTTGTTCAGTTTATCTGCATTCCATGTGCTTTGCAACAGAGATGAAAATAACTGACCAAAATACCAAAGTGGTGATAAGGGCAGGCAGCCTTTAGAACACTGATTTGCTGTATTTATCACCATTTGACTTCCCTGGCCACATGGAAGGAACTGAGCCCTAGACTGAAGTACATAATCTCACTTTGTGTTTCCTTGATAAGTATTAAAGTGCTTCTTCCTGTCAGGTTAGTTAAAAAAGCTGCAGAGAAGCAATGCTGTTAAAATGAGTTGCTTCTTTGGTGAAGAGACTCCTGTGCGTTTGTATCAGGCATGTAAAACATATCTGTGATACAGCTGTGATTTTTGTAGCTAGAAAATGCACAGTATCTCAAGTGCCATTGTAACCTGTTGGGCGTATAGCTCTTATTTATGCAAGGGAATTTGTTATAAAATTTTAAACAACACATTAAAAAGAGGAATTTGTAAGAAAATACTGTGAGCAATCATGTTAAAACCTGATTGCACATAGTTAATCTTGTGATGTTACTGACTTGTGTTTTGGATTATGGGTGACAAAGTAAATAGACTGTTTGCAGTCTGTCATGTGGCATTTGGGAGTCTGCATTCAAGCCTCTGCAAGCTGCTTGGAATGATTTATAACAAAGTTATTGCTGTCTTATTTTATAGCTGTATTTATGTTGGACCAGGTGAATTACTTTACAATGTCATAAAAGTTCAAGTAGAGCTTGTGGATTAGATTGTTGCTGAAGCTTTTGGGAGACGTTTGAATTAGGTGCTGCAAGGTATTGATCAAGCAGTCTTTCTCAGTAAATTTCAATTTTCTGCAGTTAGAGTACAGAGTTTACAAAATTACTGAGTCTTGATAGCTGGAAGGCAAAAGTATCACAGGTGAACTAAAAGTTACTTCTGAAAATAAGTAAAAACCTGTGGTGAGAAAACACATATCCTTCTTCCCTGTAGAGGCCCTTCTTCTGTACCCTTTTGGTCCTCATCTGAGAGCAAATCCAAAAAAGGAGTTGTCTTTGCAGCAGTGAACTTCCAGTCCTTGCCCTGACTGAAATTCAGAGCTGTGTGTTGGGTCCGTGGGCCGTGTGTGAGCTTTACAGAGACCAGCAGGACTTGAGGAGCAGCCTGCAGACAGAGTGCTGAATGTACTGCTGGTCCTTGAGGGTGCTCCACAACCACAAATGGCTCTTGCATCTTTTAGACAGTGGTGGTTTAATGTAAAACATAGAGACAGCTGCAGACTTGAGTGTTGGCTGGCCTCTGAAGTGAGTGTGCTGGCTGCTGCCTGCCTTGCTTCTGGACATAGGGATCCTGGATTACTTGATACTTTCAGGAGTTAAGGATAATGCTGTTTAGAGGTTCACAGAAAGTCTGCTAAACATGGCTGGTGTTTCTTTTCTGATTCTTTGTAATGCTTCATTTGTTTTATCATCTTGGGGTAGCAGATTTTAAACTGTATATTACAGATAAATTTTTTCAGCTTGAGAATATGCATCTAACACCTGCAGTAGGATGTCTTGCACTGCTTGCTAAGATACAGAGACATTTCTTTGAGGAGTGTGTGGAATTTATTGTTAAATGTGTTCTACTTCACCTGTAGCAACATGGACATTGTCAGCCAGAGTTGTTGCACAGTTGTGTCCACCCAGTCTTCTAATTGGGATCTGTTTTCCCTGTGCTTAGCCATGATGGGTTTATCTGACAGTGCTTCCAGCCTTTTCATTTGTCTTGTGTTTTTAACTCTTGTGTGAAGATCAGCTGTTTACACTTTTAGGAAAATCTCTTCTGCATCTCTTTGTGAATAATTTGCTTTTACAGCTGTATTTAAAGTCATGCCTTCATTAGGATTCCCTCTCCATGTGTGAGAACTGTGAAGTTTTACACCTGTAAGGGTTTCTACATCAGTTTTAGCTTCCTTTATCTGAAAATCTTAGTTTATAGGGTTTTCCCCCCCTTTTATTTTCTTTTCCCTTTTCCAGTTTAACTTGTTATCCTTATTTATGCTCCTTCTGTTTATTTTGTTTCCTAGTTCTACTTTCCCATACAGTATTTTGTTGACAGAACTCTTAGGTTGGTGTTGAGTGAATTGCTTTCTCTCTGTTCTGTTGCAGCTTTTTGAAGTGCTTGCTCACCTCCCTTCTGAGGACGAAGCACAGTTAAATGCAGTGAGCTAACTTACTGACACACTGTTGCCAGAGGGAAGATGTTCTATTTCTTCTGCAGTCCCTTTCCGACATCTCCCATCCCTGAACTTCCCCTTCTTACTTTTTTCTCTGGTGCTCAACAGAGTGCCCCATATGCTGGTTCTGCTCAGCTGCCTCAGGGAGTTGGATCAGCTTGACAACAGGGCCAGAGAGTTCAGGATGGCAATGTGGGATCATGTGGCAGAGAAAGTGAGAGAAAGGAAGATCTTTGGTGTTACTGAGCCATTAGATTGACTGGTGTAATTTCATATTAGAGATGTAATTTGGCAGTAGATTCAGCTGATCCAAGTTAGCTGGGGCTAGAGCAGTGCTATGTCTTCCCCTCTGTCTTTTGCCATCTCAGTTCTGTCCTTGTCTCTGCAGTGGTACGATTCTGGGCAGTGAACTGGGAAAAAGTGGCTTTGTCAAGGTTAGTTTTCAGCTGGTTTCACTTTGCTTACCAGGAGTCTGGGTAGCCACAGCAGCCCCACTGGGAGGAAGAGGGTTTGGGAGTCATGGCTGAAGGCAGGGGAAGCAGCAGCATCACATCATCCCTTAACACTGTCTTAGAACTGCTCGCTTCCAGACAGCAGCACAGCCCAGTGTGGTGTGGGCTGAGGCTTTGCTTTCTTGATGGTATCATGGTTAAATACAGTGCATTGTTCCCTGCAGTACTTTCCACTGTGACATTATTATGATCTACCTATGCCCTTTATAACTGGCTATTGAGAATGAAGAAATGGGTTATCAAATTTCTTTCAGGTGAATAGAAACTAAATGAAAAATGTAGAAGCTGCTGAACTGCTCAAGCAGTTTCAGTTCCTGTTTCTTTTTCAGTTCATAAGAAATAACAAACAGTTCAATAAAGGGCAAGTCAGTGCATGTATAACCCCTTGGGAGCACCTTGCAAGATAAGCAATTTACTTGAGTGACATAATTGAAATGGAGAGGGAGAAGTAAACAAACAAACTTTTTAAATTGTGCAAATGAAGAGGAATGGAAGCAGACTTGTGAAGCAGGAGAGTTTCAACTTCTATTTTCTAGTCAGACAGCACTGACACAGCAACCTCTTAGTAGCTGGGGAATGACAGTGAGTGGCATGTGTTTTTTCAGGGTTGGAGTGAAAATAAGCCTGGTAAGTCGGGATAAATGAATGAGAAAACTGCATACAAACTCAGTGTATTCCCTTACTTTCTTCCAAAAGGGTTATTTGTGTATGGCTGCTCCTGTTCTTGCTAAAACCAACTTTTACCCACACGGATTAACTGTGTGTTTTTTGATTGCTTTGACTGGACTGCCCATGAGTAGGGAATTTGGACATAAATTTGCTGAAAAATGCAATATTTCCAATTAGGGAGTTAATATCTACCTGTAGATTAACAGCTGCTGGGAATTTGTATTGTTTAGATTCAAGGCTGTCCCTACAGAGGGGAGGAGTGTCTTGGCATCCTGTGGGGAGTATTGATCTGGCTTTTAGAACCTGCTTCTAAAATTATAACTAATCCCTCTTGAATATAGACGTATATGGATCTATACTGCATCACTTTCAGTACTTTAAAAATGCATATACAGCTTGTCTCTGATGTGGATGCTTCTGCAGAGAATTTGACAAATGGGTATGTGTTTTCCACACTTTAAAAGACATTTTGGGTTTTTTGGACAATGTGAAGCAAATATTTACTATTAGCTGACAGTGGTAAAAATGAACTATTCTAGGTACATATACACCTATGTATAGGTACATAATCTGTGTACAGATGTGCACATATATATCTTAATATGCATATATATAATGTTTTTATGTATGTATGTATACTAATAGGGATATGTGACATTTTATTGTGCTAATGGTTAACTTGGTTTTCCAGTACTGAGCCTGCTTTGTCCCTTGTCAGTTAGTCTTGGTAGACTGACTTCAAATGGGTGTCAGTTTAAATGCATTTTGTATTATTAATGCATGCATATAAAAATATATGTAAATACAAACATTATCAACTGCAGCCTGCCCCTGGGTTGCCAGCATTGAGTGGGTGCTGAGGAGTGTTGATCAGTGTTGATGACCTGAGAAAGTGTGGACTTTGACCACCAAGCCAGTTCCTTTGCCTGGCCAAGTTTTTGCCTTAAAGAGGTAAAGAAAGACTTAAGACAGTCTGCCTTATAAGCCAGTTCTGTGGCTGTTTTTTACCCTGCTCACATCAAGCTAAAGGGCCAAGTTGTTACTGCTGGGTCTGAAATTTGTCTCCTCCTACAAGGTCTGTGGCTTTGGAGCTGGGAGGCTGTGTCAGTGTGACTCCAGGTGACAAAGAGCAGTGCTGGAATCAGGCTGGCACGCTTGGGCTCCCTGGCACACGCTGCTGGGATTAGCGCTGCTGCGGTGGGCTGTGGAATTGTGTGTCGGATATTCAGGAAGGCACTTGGAACTCTAAACCCTTGTTTCCACAGCACTCGGCTTTTTTTAGGTTCAACCAGGGTGACTGTTTGAATGTTCTACCTACGTTTAATTTGTGCTTTTGGGTAGCTGAGACTCAACATGTGATATAAGCAAATGGAAATATTTCTACTAATGGAAACATTATTGATATGTGTTGTTGGGTTTTTCCCCCCCACCCCTCAGCTAAGGCTGATCCTAATCTTTAAATTTAATAAAGATAGATGAGAAGTTTGTTGAACTAAAACTTTTCATTTTAAATCCATATTAAATACTGAAGAATCGAACTTTACACAAAATTTACAAGAAAATTATTTACAAAAAATAATTGTTCCTGAAGAGCCTTGTCTCTAACTTAACTAGTGGTTATAGTAAAACCTGAAAATATCTGCCTCAATTGGTGGTGTAATCCAGAAGTAAACATAGTACATTCCATCCTTTGAGAACAGCCAAATTGACTGTGTCCCTGATCAGCACATCCTGAACCAGTGTAACTCTGTGTTTCTCTGTGTTAGCAATTATGTGGAGTAGTTACAGCTATATTTTCCAGAGAAAAAAGAACACCAAGCTTCTCAGATTCTCAGCAGAACTGTAACATTCTTTTAAGTATATGCTCTTTTCCTAAAGTATAGCTGTTTCTGCTTTGACATTGATTACTGTATGTTCTCACTTAAGATGGAAAATTGACAAACAAGTGCATAGCAAGTAGCTAATGGAAATAGCAAGTAGCTCATGTATATTGAGACTATTAATGATGTTTTCTACAGGAAAACGTATTTTTTTGTTGTTGAAGAACTGCCATCTGTTAAAGCAATAACATTTTTGCCTAAATACCGTGTGAATTCAGTGTGAATGCTTTATGGACTTGGAGCTATGAAACTAGTTCTTAAAAAGCATGTTTCATGTGATTAAGCAGTCCATTTAATCTTTTCCTCCTGGAATAATCTGATCATGTTTTTAAAGACATAGCTGCTAGACTTAGTCTGCATAGACTGCATAGACCTAGTCACAAGGATTTCAAGTTTTTCCTAAGTATGTTTTTTTTTTCTAATGTTATTTTAAAATCGGCTTGAGTGAAATGGAAGCGATGAGCTCTGGCTCCTGTTCAGGAGTGGCTCCTCTGCTCTGATTGCACTGACAGCCGTGGGTAGTCCTGCCTCTGCTCTGGCAGGCTGCTGGAAACCACCTGGAAAGCTGAGTGCTGCCTGTGGGACGTGAGCTTGGTGTGTAGGAGTGCACTCTTGCCTCTTTATATCTGCATATACCCGAGAGCTCTGAGGGGTGGCCACTGAAGAAGTGGATGAGGACAGCGAGGCCTGTTTGTGAAGGAAGGAAAAGGTGTTACTCCCATTTCAGGCACTTGGAGTTTGATGGTCTGACTTACTGGTGAGGGCTCCTTTTCTTTCCTAAGTATGAAGAGGAGTGTGGAGTAAGAGGAGTTGCTGTGCCCTTCTGATTTCAAATGAAAAAATGGTCCTGTTGTCTGGATCCCCAGAAACTTCATTCTGCATCCTTTATGTGTAGGTGCCACCTACTTGCTTTGATCAACTGAAAAAGTCAAATATTTAAAGTATTAGTAATTAGCTGGAAGTATTAACTATAATTGTAAAGCGTTAGCAGCCATAACCAGAGTGTAAGATTTCATGTATATGCCTGTGTTCCTGTGATCCGTCTTCTGTGCAGGTTGTCCAAATCCAAACGATCTGCATCATCAAAATGGTGAACATCATGTTTGCAAGTTAAATGATTCAGAAAGTTCCTTTCTTGGCAATGGGTATGGTGAGGGCAAGGAGTCCTTTCCCCCATATGTGATCAGTTTGAGAGTATTGAAAAACATGAGTTGCATTTGTGGGTTTTGGGGGGTGCTGTTATAGCTGGCTTGCTTCACCTCACCTGTTGCTTCTTTTCTGTGAACCTTTATCAGGGTGATGGATTTGCAGAAGGTGGTCACTGTGTTACTTGTTTGAAGAGGTGACAGACATGTTACAAATGGATGTGTTTTGTATTTGCATTTCAATTTTAAACAAGCATGGACTTTTCGGGGTATTTTTACTGTCTTGTCACTGTAAATTAGAACTTGAAAACCATCTTTGGAAGAGACATAATTATTGTCTCAATTGAAATTTAAAGATGAACAATATTACAGCACTATGTTTTGACTTCCAGAGTTAATATTAAGGTGAAAGGCATGCCTGACAGTGAAAACAGTCTTCCAGAAACAAAATCCAGTTCTTACCTATATTGTGCTTTGTAGTACAAAATATTTACTTTGGTATTCTTTTGCATCTTTGTGATTTTGTATGATCAAAATGCCACAATTCTCTAAAATGTGAATCTATCATCCAGTCCTCAAAGATGAAAAATGAAAAAATTAAAGTAACTTTCATATATGGACATAAAATACTTATCTTTGTCTTTCTGCAAAAGGAACAACAAATCCACGAGTTCATAAGTCTTCCATGCTTTGTCTGGTAGAATGTTTTACCTCTTTGGTTTTCTTGCTTTTATTATAAAAACAAGCCACAGAGGGCAGAGTGACTGGCAGCGGTAGTAATATGACTTCTCTCATTTCTAATCTTTTCCCAAATTTAACAAGAAAATTTCTGAACACTTTCAGTCAGTGCCTCTGACCATTCAGACAAGGTGAATGGGTTATATATTTCAAATCAATGTACATCATTAAACATTTCATTAATGAAACTTGGGTTTCATTAATCTTTGGTACATATTTGCAATAGAGGGTAAAGGCTTTTTTATTTACTTCTTTTCGCTTGGCAATTTGGAGCAAATATTTGACCTGTAGGAAGTACCTATTGGTAGTCTAAATCTTGAGTATTGAAACATATTAGAAAAACGCCGTAAAACCGTCAGTAGAAATATTGATGCTATTGAAGAGAGTTAAATTCATATAAAGACTCTTCAAAATAGCACTTCAGAAAAAAATTACTGCCTTCTCAGGAGTGATAGAAAGAACTCTACAACAAGAAATTAGCAGAAGATTCCTTAAGTTTGCTGTACATTCCTCCCCTGGGATTTGTTGCAGCTGCATCAACCACTGTGAATCTACCCAGAGAGACTAAGTTCTGAAGTTTTGTGGCAACAGTTTAATTTTCAGTGCTGTTGTGTTACGGTTTCTTGCCTTGGGAGGTTGCATAGGAAGTATTTTAGGAATTGCAAGAAGCGTCGGTATTGGTGTCCTAGTGCTGGCTGAAAGATTGTCTCATCAGTAGTGTGCACTGCCTCTGGCAGCTGACTCCTCCTTTCTCAGCGTGGTCATTCTGACAGTCTTGGAAATCTTGCCAATTCCTACCTCCTCTGCTTCTCACTGTAGCTGGATAATTGATGTTTTTTTTCTGTTGACCTGCCTGAAATGGCTTTTTCTGGATCTCCTTTGTCTTTGAATCAGTTACAGGTAATACAGAACAACAGGAAACCCCAGCCTGTATGCTTTGCTTGGAAGTATGATGGATGGGAAGGCAAAGCCTAAGGGGACCTTTGGTTGCTGTGGAGTGTGGCTGTGGTTTGGTGTCAGGAATTGCTGATGGAGCTGGGATGGCATGTGGGTGACTGCTTTCAGTGGGCCAGGGAGAACAGATCACTAATGATTTGTTTGTGTATGCTGTCCACTGCTTCCTACACAAGGGCAGCGCACGGAGAAACTGCACAGCTGCTTGGTGACTCTTTTGTCTGTAAGTGATCTTACCACAACAGTGCTGCCAGCACAAGCCATTCATTAGTTTCTTGAATATTTTGCAATTGCCTTTGAAAAGCTTTTCTAAGGTTTTCTGCTTTTTGTTGAGGGTTATTTCTAACCCTTTGAATAGTCTAGAGAAATTACTGGGAAGATCTGTGTGTGTTTTAACAGCTATTGGGTTCTGTGTGGAGTGTAAATAGCTTCGTATGTGGAAGTACATAGGTTTAGCAGAATAAATTTATTACAGGAAATTTCCTCATGTGAAACATTTAATGGTGTCAGAAAAGATGTTCTGTGTCTGTGTCTAGAATATTCTGGATTTGGAGCAGAGAATAAGAAAACAAATTGAAAAGCAAGGATAATATCCCTGTCAGACACAGAAGGCCTTGGCAGGTTTGACTGGGTAGTAGGCAGGGATACTTCTTCATCCTGTGGTGAAAAAGTTGTTCAGGCCTTGCCTTTTACTTGTATGAAAGCTTGTTTCATTGTTTGCATTTGAAGCTACCAGTGAACTTTGTGCTGTCTTCATCTGAACAGGGCTTGCCCTTGTAGGCATCAGTAACACTGGCTGCTGCACCTGCTCCCCCTCAGGGGTGCCTAAGAAAGGATGCCCTTAGTTGAGGGGAAAAAAAATCCTATGAGCATTTGCATTTTTGTGTCTCCTGTTTTTCCTACTGATGATTCAGTGAATTTTGCAACTCGTATTACTGGTCAAAGCTATTAGACCATTACTTGTCTAATTCTATTTAGATGGAACTACTCTTGCATATTCCCTAAAATCTACAATGCAAAGAAGTAGTATGTGTGCTGCAGTTGTAACTCTTCTGCTGATCTGCTATTTCCCCTGCTGCCTGTAGGTCAGACATCTCCATAGTTAAACAAGGGGTTGGTGCCCCTGAAGAGTAATGGGTTGATGCAGCTTCTATGAGACAGAGTAATTTGTCTGGTGCAAGTAGTTTTAATTCACATTATTTAATAATAAATTGAGGTGCTTATAGTGATTTAATTTCATAGAACAGCTAAACATAAGAAAACTTCCTTCCCCAAACAGTGCAGAGCTAGTTAAATGTTCCTAAACTCAAGCTGAGTTACAGTTGAGAAGATTAATTCCTTTGTTCGTCTGCTGATGTTCATTAATCATAAATACTGACTGAATTACAGTGTAATGACTGTACTTTTCTTTTCAGGACATAAGGGCCATTGTTGCGTGATAGAATGGATGAACAATCACAAGGGATGCAGGGGCCTACTGCTCCACCATTTCAGCCACAGGTACATATATCTGGGGTTTTTTTAAATGTAACTCATTTCTTACATGGAGAAAGGGATAACATTGTTTCTTGTGGTAACAATGAAACTGTAAACAGATAGAATGTATTCTTATGAGCTTGAAATTAATTCTATGTCTGTCCAGTAATACATAGAAAATAACTGGTTTTAATTTTTGCTTCCTGCTGCTTCACTGACTTTGGGAAGTTGGAGTTGTAGTGTGAGGAGGAAGCAAAGAGGAATACAGTTGTTTCCTTAAGAAATGTTGAGCTGTTAAACACTATGTTTGAAAATTGTATCCAAAATACTATATTTGTTTCAGACTGTTCCCTTAACCAATTTCTTCTTATACCTCCTGACAGTGATGCTGTATGAATTTCTGTCATTACCTGTTGAAACCAGGCATCAGGTTTCAACTCCACAACCTCCCTGGACCACCTCTCTTTCACTGTCACCCTCACAGTGAAAAAAATCCTGATGTTCAGATGAAACCTTCAATGTTTCAGCCTGTGCCCATCACCTCTTGTCCTGTCACAGGACACTGCTGAAGAAAGCCTGACTGTATTTTAACATGTGTTTTTCAGGAATTTGAGCCCATTGATGAGATTCCCCCTGAATCTTCTCTTCTGTAGGCTGGATGTTGCCAGTGCTGTCAGCCTTTCCCCCTGTGATCTGTGCTGCAGAGCCCTGGTCACGTTCTCCAGTGTGTTTGTGTAGGGGTGGCCCAGAACACTCCAGTTGTGCTCCCACCAGGGCTGAGTAGAGGGGAAGGATCATCTCACTCCTCCAAATGCAGCCCAGGACATCACTGTCCAGCATGGGGTGAATATTGCATTGCTGGCCTGTGTTCACTTTGGTGTCCAGTGGGACCCCAGGTCTGGCCTGTGGAGTTGGTTTCCAGCAGGTCGGTGCCCAGCGTTCCTGGTGCGTTACGGGGTTATTGCAGCCCCTGTGCAGGGCTTCCCACTTCCCTCTGCTGAATTGTGTCAGGCTCCTCTCAGCCCATTTCTGCAGCCTGTCAGGGTCCCCTGGGATGACATCATGACCCTCTGGTACATCCAGTCCTCCCAGTTTGTGTCATCAGCAAACTTACTGAGATCACGCTTGGCCCCATTATCCAAATCATTAATGATGGTGTTGATCAATACTGGGTTGAACCCACTATTGATTGCTGAGGTACACTGCTAGCTACCATCCTCCACCCACCCAGAGTCAGTGCTATCAGAAACTCATTTGCTCTTTGCAGTGAAGTGCCTGAAAGCTCCATCAGAGTTTGTTATCTATGGAGTTAAAACACTCTCCTCCCTTACATTACAGGGATGTTTTGGGAGTGCAGATAGTACTCCCAAACTGCTTCCACATTGTAAAAAGATTATGGAGGAAGGTAGAAAAATACGAATTAGCAGTTTGAGGCAGTAGACTCTTTAAGTTCCAGAACTTCTGTGAGAGTAGAATGGGAGCACTTTAGCATCTAAATAGAGAAAAGCATTAATCTCTTACTTGATCTGAAAAACCAAAAAGGCAGCATATACATCCCGTACTTTTTGGGGTTTGTTTGTTTATTGTTTGGGGTGTGGTTTTTTGTTTGTTTTGGCATTCCTAAAACTGAAGAACAGTGGTTTATTAAGCCTCTTCTTATATAGAAGCATATTTCTGCTCAGCATTGCTATTCTGCTCTGTTTCCTTGTTTGCCTGTATTCCCCTCAAAATGAGGACTCAGAGTCCTGTGCAGTATTCAGTGTACATACAATAGACTTAAGTAGTGAAACATTTTATTTTCTGTTTCATTCAATTGCTTTTCCTAAAGATGTCTGACTTGCTTTTTGGTGGTGCCTGACCAATCAGTTTAACTTTTCATGGAAGTTTTTCAATGGTGTTTTGTAAATCTTTTTCCTGTGTGGTAATAGCTAATGTAAAAACAATGATTCACAGTCTTAAGGGTGGTACTTCCCATTAAGTTTTGGATTGGTAACCTTGAGATGCTAGTATTGAGTACCAGGGTGAAAATCTAAGGGAATCTTCTGCGAGGCTTTGAAGTCATATTTTCAACTGGTTGTCTGGATAAATTGGGAATTGAAAGAAGCTTTATTGCAGCATTAAATGTGTTGAATAGTGTAGTTTCCTTTGGGCTTTCACTGGTAACTTCTCCAAGAAAATAACTTCTCTGCTGCTGTTTCCCATCTTGGAGCTGGCTATTAGTCTGCTTAATGTTCTCTCTCAACCTGAGTGAGCTTAGTTTTATAGGTTAGGAATCCTCACTGAAGGAACCTGGCTAAACATTTTTAGAAATGTGTGGTGTGATTTCTTCAACAGAAAAGCCCTGTTAGGAAAAACCTGGCTGACTCCACTCTTAACTGCTTGTTGGAATTTCTAAATGGTTTCAATCCAACTGTCAGTTTGGTTTTGGTTTTGAACTGAATTTGTAAGTAATTAAAAAGAAATTATCCAGTTGGTTTTGAGTTTCATTTTAACAGTTTAATTTTATTTTAAAATTAAAATTAATTTTAATTTTCATTTATTTAATCCAGGAGAGTTTTTGGCTGGGTATAGTGCACTGGCATAACCTGATGGAGCAATATTGAGGAGGTTGCAGTGGGAGAGAACAAGAACCTCCTGGGAAGTCTTGCTCACTAGAGAAACTGATGTGTGCTGGGCTCACCAACTGGGATATTTTGGTCCATAAAGTCTTTGTTGGTTTCTTCAGTGTTGTCTTAACAGATGTGAGAAACACACTGTCTTTTTTTGTGTCTGCCTAGGTCAGTACTGAAGTTCATTGATACGTTAGGTGGCACGAAATGCTTTTGAAAATTTGAATCTCAAAGATGATGGGAAGTGAGTGCAAATAGAAAGTTTTGGAGAAAGATTGAAGTAGAACATCTCTTGAGAGCTCTGGCTAAAGTGACAGCTACTGTCTGGCATATTTTTAGAAGTTAACTGTGAATGCCTTGCACTAACTTCTGTGGCCTTGCTGTGCATGCTTTCCTTCCCTGGCAGTCCTCTGCTAAATTGTCCATTAGCTGTTTTCTGAGACTGAAACAGTCTGAAAATGAGTATGATGGTTTCTGTTCACATTGTCTCTGTTTGCTTGTTGTATAGATGAGCTCTTAATACCATGATTAATTAATTAGTATATTATGATGTTTGTCTTTTCTCTAGTAGGAATGTTTAAGCTTATCTTTCCTCTCCCCACATTTCTTCTCTGTGCAGGATTACAACTGAATGTATGGCTGAGATCTGAAATTTACAGGAGTCTGTTCAGACAGGAAAAAGAATAACATTCTTGCAGTTTTAATACATTGTTTGGCCAGAAGTTTAAAAAATAAAATTGAAGAAAGGAAGCCCCTCTGGTTATTTTAATGTTGTCAGCTAGATATCTCTTCCATGGCAACTGTAATATTCGGAGTGCTCGCTGATTTCCTTGGCGGTGCAATGTAACGTGATCATTAGCGAAGTGTGTATAATCTGTTCTGTTATGGTCTCAGACCCAAGGAAATCTGTATCCTGCACAAGCTTATTCCCCACAAATTGCATTGTGGTGAGGAGAGACCCAGTGGTAGTTGGAGATGTGCAGCTATGTTGCTTCTCATGTCAGATCTCCACATCTAAATTGTGTGACAGGACAAGGGAGCAGATGAGACAAGCTGTCACTCAGCCACGCTGCCCTTTGAAGAAAGGCCATGGGGGGGAAAAGGTGCCGCAAATGGGCTGTGAAGTTTACATACACTGCCCACTGTTAAACAGATTACCTCTAATGAAGTGTCTAATGCTCAGGCCGTATCAGCCTAATCCTTGGTGGCAGTTCATCCCTCAACTGCCAAAAAACACGGCCCTCTGGCCCTCTCTCGCCACTCTGGCCGCCAAGCACAGGGAGGTGCCCGGTCTTAATAAAGCAAGACAGTGTGTGATCTGACATGCAAATGTAGGTCATTGCATATGTAAATGTGTGATTACAAACCTGCATGCCAAAACACATTAGTGAGACTTTGCTCTCAGCATGCGGTTGTCACACTGCCTTAGTAGTTCACGGTAATATTTGTCAAGTTGCTGTGCAGAGGCTGCAACTCCCAATTCTAATGGGAAGTACACAATACTTCTTAAATACAGCCTATTTAGAGAGTCTGTGTCTTGCAGCTCTGTGTAGAGAATTTAAAATCTTGAAGTGAAGTGTAATTTCAGACATTTTCCCTAAAAGGCCTATAACTACCTCATTAAGCTGGGTCCTGCGCCTTGGGATGCACTGGAGCATTAATGCTGCACCACTTTTGTCAAAATGAGAGTTCTCATATTTTGATTTCTGGAGCAACAGAAAGATATATGAAAATATATTGGATAGCCACTGAAAGAGGGACATTAAAATACTGTCATACAAGCTGATCCTTTATTATGGGTTTGGGTAGGGTTTTTTATTTTTTTAATTTTTGGATGGCAGGAGCTAGCACGTAGGAACCATGGCAAATTAAAGCCTGATAGCATTTCTTCTCTTCTGTATCTCAGACTCCTGATGAGCTGAAAATATTATAAATACACTCAAGAACTTATAATTTTCAATTCTCACTCCACAAATGGTACAGTGAATGTTTTCTTTAGAAGATCTTGTGATTAGTCCGGAACAGTTTTGGTTTTAATGCATTGGAATGAAGCAATTTTAATAGCTTAAACCGTATTCCTTCATATGAATCTTTACACTGGCATGATTAGTCTTAAACGCAAACTTTCTTTGCAATATCTTTGATTCCAGAAAGCCTTACGACCTGACATGGGCTACAATACACTTGCCAATTTCCGAATAGAGAAGAAGATTGGCCGTGGGCAGTTCAGTGAAGTTTACAGAGCAACCTGCCTGCTGGATGGGGTACCTGTGGCTCTGAAGAAGGTTCAGGTAAGGATGATTTTTATGTAAATATTAAAAGGATTGATACAGTTAAATTCGAAAGGCATGTGACATTCTGATACGATTTTAATGAATTTTTAATGTTTAGAGATAGCAGGGAATTAAGAACTTTGAAATTTCATACATGACTTTATATAGTATTCCACAAACCACTGTTTTGAAATTGAAAGTAAAGTCCAGAGTTGCTGAAAAAGATAACACATCTAAATGAGCTGTATTTCCTAACCAAAGCTTGGAATCTCTAAATAATATGAATATTTAGTGGTGTCTAATGTGAAAATATATTATGCAAATCCATGCATTTTTTATTGAATAAGCATCTATAATCTTTCAGTTAAGTAGCCATGCTTCAAAAGTGCATAAATCAAATAAGGTCTCTGTGTAATCAAACTTGTAATAATGAAAAGGAAGGGAGTTACTGTTTCAAAAGACTGAAAACTGCCTGAGACAAATACAAACCACAACAGTGCTTGAATCCATAGCTCAGTTTCCTTCGGATTTTGGGATACAGTTCGGTTCATATGATCATCTTCATGAATAATACATCTGTGTGTGGGACTCTACATGGTAATTAAATGCAAGTGCACTGTGGATCTAAATGAATTGAATTGGTCCAAAATTTTTTTTGAGGAGCCTGATTGTTTCCAAGGTTCATGGTTTAGCCAGTAGTGAGACAGCAGTTGTCACAGAAGATGGAAGAGCAGCAGGCTAATTAAGTTACTGTGGCCAAGAAACATTAACCCAGCCCTTGTAAATTTTAACATAAGAAATGGACCGATTATTTGTTCAGATACTTTCTATTTGGAATTTTTAAAATGTTTGAATCAAAAGCAACAGTTTAAATGAGAACAGCTTTTCAAACTGAAACATTTTCACTGTCACACAGGTAAAAGACAGCTCGAGCTATGCCTCTATCCAGTCTTATTTCCATTCTCTTTTTGTTTGGAGCTGCTCAGAGATGTTAGTTGTAAGACCATTACCTTCTGGATTTACTATGAAAGTTCTCTGACAACGTGTTTAGTTTTGAAACCAAAACTAAAACTGGCATTTCACTTTCAATCTTGAGATAAGTTTAGTGTAATACTTGAAGGAGTACTGCCATCAGATCTGAAAGGGTATTTTTACCTTTATAGACTGCAAGATGATATGTGTAATGTTCTGTAGATTGTTTTCTAGAGTTTCTGCATTCTAATAGTTTTGGTTTTGCTGAGTTAAATGCATGTGCTGTAAATTTCTGTCATATCTTGACTTGCTGTTCCATTTCTGTGATTTCCTGTGTGCTGCAGCACCAGGAGGCAGGGCTAGTCCTGGCAGTCATAAAAAAGGAGACTTGGTTCCCCCTTCTGGGAAAACTGCCAGATATATACTACTTCAAAAGCTGAAATATATTCTAAGAACTTTGATCAACAGTCTTAAAACATTAGGCTAATTCCTCCTTCATTTCCAGTGTGTGAGAAACCAAAAAGGTCAAATGTGACTTGAAATGCATGTCAATTAAGGTGGATGTGGAATGCCTGGGTACTTGAAGAAAGTCATAAAAGTCCAACCATGAAATTTTTATAACAGTGCTTGCATTAGGAATACAGAGGCATTTTAGCATGTGTACTCCTAACAGCATTTCCGAGGTCGGTATGTGTAGCTGTATTCTCACAGCAGACTTCCCCATTTGACAGAAGATTTTTAGATGTCTGAAGATGACACCATGCTGTCCATATGCAGGTGATGGTTTCTACAGCAGAAGAGCTTTCTTACTTAATTTTTATTTAATCTTTTAATAATTTTCTAAGAATATACTTGGTTGTTGGTCGGAAATAGTGTTAAAAAGTTGTGCCTTTGCCAAATGGCTTTATCGTGACAGGGTTCCATTTGTCTTTAAGTGTCCAACATAGGTTGTTGGTTTTCCTTTGAAAGTTATTACCCAGTGCACATGAGGAGGGGCTGTGTTTTGTGTAAAGTCACTTTCCTTGTGGAAGCTGGATGTGTGTAGGAGACTACTATCTGAATGAAAAGTGAGAGTTGCTTAACCTGGAAGGGGAAAAAATTCCTAAGCATATAATGACAGCTCAAAAGGCTCATGGCAGCACAGGGTGTTTGGCACAGCCATTCCAGCTTGCGTAGTTGACATCTAAAGCTGTTCTTTTTAGACAGAAGAGCATCTTAAATATTATTGTGCTCCTGTGACCTTTCCTAAGATTGCCTAAAAATATTTTTGGTAAATATAGTCACAGTACTTAATTTCATTATAAAATTTATTTTCATAGGTGTCTTTTATTGAGAAGTAATTGCTTTTCAGAGGAGCTGAAAAATGGGTCTGCTCTATGATTGTGCTTCTTCCTTTTGATTTCAGTCATATTTGATTTTATTAGAATTAAAATACTCCTTTTTTCCTGATGCATATTTAATGGAAGCTCAACATGGACAAAACAGGAGAAATGCTTCTTTCAGTTATGAGAGAGAGGCTTTATTCTCTCTGTTTTACACCTGTGCATGGATTTCACTCTCTACATTCAGACAGTGTCTCTAAATGCTCTACAATGTGTTAAGTAACACAACTGAGATCTGAACTTCTACTTTTCCATTATCTGCCCATTCTCATCTCACATCTTCTCACGTCTCACATGCCCTCCTTGCTAGTCATGTCTGTTCCATCTCCTCCCAATTTCATCTAATATCTAATAGATGTTTTCTAATCAGTTTTCCTGGCTGGGTTAGGTGTGTACCTGTTTCCTTTATGTGTATTTGGTAATGGTACCCCATGTGTGTCTCTATTGTCAAGGGCTTATGGGGCTTAGGATCTTTCAGTTGTCCTCTCTTGGAGTTGCAGGATCTCAGGCTGTTATTTGTTCCAAAAGCATTGCCAGTTTTGAGTTATTACGAAGCTTTCCAACAAGAACGTTTATTTTTCGCTAATAAAATTTTATTTGGCTGAAATATGTACAATATTGATAAATGTTATATTAATGTGTACAAAATGTATGTTTGAGCAGAAGCAAGTAGCAGTAAGATGCTGTGGGAGAAAGGACAAGCAGATGGTGACAGAAACCACTCTTCCTGAGTTTGTGGTTGCTGCTGAGTCCAGATGACAGAAAGAAGTAGTGTTCTTGATTTGGTTTGTATTCGGATATGTAGCACATTGAGAACTGTTTAACTTGCAGGTTTTTTTAATAGTAATTCAACCAACAGAATTCGCAAAATGGTATGCTGGGTCTTTTCTTCCCGTTGCACCCTTTGTGCTTTATCCTCCCATGTTTGATTTGGTTTTTTGTAATTGTGAAAGTAATAATTAGATTTTCTCTTTTTCCAGCATGGAACTATGTTTCTGAGATGCTGTTGAAATATTACCTAAATAAAAACAGAAATAAAATAATATCTTTACTACTGAACTTTTACAAATGTCTAAACTATATTTTGAGTTAAAGAAACATCAGAAAAGATCAGCCCCAAGTAAACTGTGACCATAGCAGTATAAATTGAAAAGCTTCTAGGTAAGTTTCTTAACACAGGCTAAATCTCAGATCCAAACTATGCTGCAGATGGTGCCTGAGGAAGCAGCAGTGCCTCTCTGCTGCTGCAGCTCTGGGTAACCCCTGCAGCAGAACACCTGGGATACAGTGCAGTGTTCTGAGCAAGGACCACTCCAAGGGCAAAGTAAGCAATTACTGGTCACAAATCATCTTTAAATGGCAAAAGAGTGGTAAATATCTAAGTCACTGACTGTAAGGCTGTGTAAGTTCACTTTAGGAACTATTTTTTAAGGAAACCTTAGCTGCTCAAAATTTCAAATATGTAAAGCTGCATATTTCAAAAATTTCAGATTAATTGCATTTCTGCCTTACATTGTTCCATCTTTCTTTTCCTTTCATTCCAAAATTGGAGGCCCCATGTTAGAGATTCAGACAATTAATCCTTTTATCTAGGACGTACATTCATTATTCATTGTGCATTGTCAGTGGATTGCTACTTCAGGCCTGAATTACAGTTAATTAATATTAGAAAAGCACTTGTAATTTCATACTTTATGAAGCACTATTGTCTCAGCACAGCAGTGCTGTGGTGGCAAAATACTCTGATGCTTGTTGCTGTTTGGTATTGTATCTCTTAATATTTCTGTGCATTTGGGTCTTTATTTTGCTTATTTCTCTGAAGGTTTATGTTATAGCAGTCATGCTTGTGATTTGGTTTGGAAATGCTTTTTGGTATTTTTATTGTATACAGAATTTCAAACAGAACAGACATAGGTTTATCATTTAAGTGTATCCTTTTCAGTGCTGAAAAGGAAAGTCTGGAAAATCTGGTGGTCTAGAGCAAGTGGAGTCAGGCAGATTCCCAACTTGGCCCTTCACTTCAGATGATGGATTTGGTTGGTAGCTGATAATTGATCAGATACAGTCTGGACTTAGAAGCTAGTGCTTGATGTTCTCCATCAGGTAGTTCCATGTTTCTAAACCTTTTTGCTGTGCCTGTAGCTTTCTGGGGACATGTATGTAAGAACTTCACTCAGGAAGTGGAATTCATGTATTGCAACTCCTTTGTTTAGTTTACACATCTGCATAGGAACAGTTCCTGCTCTGTAGCTTAGAACAGCTTAAAAAGTATTCTAAAAATACCAGTATCTCTTGACAGTACTTACAACTGACATTTCTGGAATGCTGAAAAAAAAAAAGACTATAATCTATGCTCACATGGAGGTACTAGGGAATAAATTGAGTGCAAAGTTACCAGAGATCCCTTAATTGCATAGCACACAGAAGTGTGATAACTATCAATATCTTTGTCCTTCTACTCTCCCTCTGTACAAAGCTGGATGAGATGAAAAACTGAGAGCTAAAAAGGTTTATTTCACTCAGTGTGCTTGCTAAGTGGGGAAAAAAAACTGCTAAGGGCTTTTAAAATGCTCCTTTAGCTATCTTCAGATGTATTGGCCTAATTGTTTTAAGGAGTTTCACAGTAATTGCTAACTAAGGTAAAAAGCTTACCACAGATGTTTTGATTACACTCTTCATGAAAACTGTCACATCATAAAAATATTTAGTCTATTGTTTGCTGCTTATTAGGTTTTTTAATTCAATCATAATTAATTTTTAGAAGTGTTGATCTTATTATAGTCCTTGAAAACAGAAAATGGGGGAAAATAATTAAAGAATTAAATAAGAATAAATTACAATGTGCAGTTTGTGCTGAGTGGGATTGGTGCTGACTAGAGAAGCATACCTCCAAACTGAATTACCTTGTGATCCTGACCTCATAAGTAGAGTCAAGAATTCGAATTATTGTTAGTCTGATGAATACCCTAGCAGTCTAATCTAAGTGCAGCAGTTTTTATTGTTAGCCAGTTACAGTGATGATAACACTTTTTGTCTAATTGCTGCTAGTTTCCAATAACTGATGTGTGGAGCATCATCAGTGACCTGACCTCTGCTGGGAGGAGGATGCTGGTAGTGTCTTTATGTGAGACTTTGCTGGGTGATTTCAAGCAGTCAGTTGGTGTTGATCCACAAGCTTATTGTTCAAGCCTATCCAAAAATCCAGTTTTTTTTAGATTTTTGTTGTATCTGCCTTAATTTCCTTCAGGGCGTGCGGTTGCACAGAGCCGAGCTGGATGTAAAACCGGGTTAGACACAAGTCATTTGACTGCAATGACTTAGTTACAGTTAAGTCACTCAGCTGCAGGGCATGTGCTGCTACAGCTAAAACCAAGCTCAGAAAATGAGTGCAGTCCCAGGGAAGGCTGGACAAAAGGTTGCAAGTCCTTAGGCAGTGTGTGTCTGGGGTGGATGAGACCTGTGGCCTGCTGATGGTAGTGGGGGTGCTGTCTGTACAGGGCTAAAAGTTGTGTGTGTGAGAGAGATCTGTGTGCAGCACTCATGCTGGAGCACAGGCTGACCTTTCGGCTGGGCTTGCTGAGTCACAGGAGCTGAAGGTGGAATGAATCCGCCTGCGAAGCTATAAACTGTTCCAGTCGTGATGGGAGTACTGACATCCCTCCACAGTGTTACACTGATGGTCAGTCTGCAGCAAACCACGGGCAAAGGACAGCCTGTCCTGCTGAACAAACCTTCAGAGTGCTGCCAGGTGCCCTGTGGAGTTGTGACATGCACTTGAAAGGATGTTCTTCAAGTCTTTCATTGCAGCTTCCATTTTTCAGGGTAAGGCGTTCCTCAGGGTTGAGTCATCTGCTGGTGAGGAAGCAGGGAGATTTTTTCCTTGTGTTTACAGTAACCTCCTTGTGTGAGCTGACATGGCTTGTTACGCTGGCATCCTCTGTCTGAACTGCAGCAGTTTGGCAAAATACAAGATGATCTATTCAGAGAGAAAAATCTCTGAAGGCTTTTTGGATCTGGTGTGATTCAGAGGTTCTTCAGAGGCCATGGATTGAATGATATTTTCACCTTTTTATAGTTGGGTTTTTTTTTACGGCTCTTATTGTTGGAGGAAGCTAATGTCTGTGAAACTGAAATACTGGGTTTCTTGGAAGTGCTATTTATAGTCTTTTGAGGTTAGGTCTGGATCAAAATCTGAGAACCACAAAAAAGCTAAACAGTAAATCTTAAGATTGTCTGTATCTGTGGTTGTATGAATCACATAAGGCTTATTTTTACTGCCTTGCTGTATTTAATTTAGGTAATTTTTGAAATACTCAGTTTAGCTGAAGCTGTGACAAATTTGCAAAGATGCTTAGTAAGTGCAGCACAAGTAGAGAGTCATGTTTATAAAACTTAAGTCTGTCCTTCGGGGAGAGCAGCTGCTTGGTCTAGTCTAATTCATGCTGTTTAATAACAAATTAGGAGTACTGGGAATACTATCCAGAATACACAAACAAAATTTTGTCTTTCTTTCCTGTGCCTTGATTCTAGATTCTTCACAGCCCTGGGTCTAGGGTTTTATTTTTGTTGTTTTGTTACTGCTCTATGAGAGGTACTCATTTATGTCCCTAGCAGAGGCATAGCTTGTAAAAAACTTTTCTTGGGAAAACTGTTTAGGTGTGTAGGGAATTGTTCCTGGAATAGGTACATTAGTATGCCTCTTGGCATATTGGAACACCCATTAACCGGTGCAAGCTTCCCTGTTTTGTTCCACAATGAAGCTCATTTGGTTTGAATCTTGAAACTGTATTTCTGGTAATTTTCCAAATCTTACAAGGAAATAGTTGGTGTACAGTTTTTAGTCTGAAGTTCTGTCCCCAGTTCTGATTAGGTTTTCCAGGGTGTTTGGAGTTGAATCTCTGTATCATTTATAAGAAATGATCTTACCTCACTGTTGTCTAGAACCTGGCAAAAATTGAAGCCTCAAGATGCTCCCCGGTACCTGTTCCCTTTTTTCCTTTGCTTCCTGGTACGGTTTCATTGGTTGTTTTTTGGAGATGCTGTATAAGCTTTTCCATTTCCTGGTCTCTCAGGTTATAAGGAAAAGTATTTGATGTCATGCCTTCTCAGTATTTCCTCAGTTAATCTGCTACCTGTAATATTTAGGATTTTCTAAAATGATTCCTAGGAAAATCATCAGACTCCCTCATGACTGTACCAAACCCTAGGACTTTAGTCTGTTATCAGAATTATTAAAGAGCAATGCTTTTTCATTGAAAGTGTAGATTTATAACAGATACAGGGTATTTAATCTCCTTCACTAAGTTTTCCAACCGGAACTCATAAGCTCTTCTCTGTTTTCATCAGTGTTACTTATCTTTTAATACTTGTACCTGTAATTTCACATACAGTGCTCTTTTTTTCTACTACATCTGAAATTGCTGTATTTCTTGGTATTAGCATTCCTTTCTTGTGGCTTAACTTGCTGTGTTTGTTAGATCCCCCACAGTCTCCCACTTGAATAGCTGCTTTTAACTCTGTTTATTTCCCATCATCCTGGCATTAGTATACAAGTAATTGTGTGGTGATTTATTCCCTTTCTTTCTTGTTCAGTAGTTTTGTTTCCTTCTTGTTTCCTTCTTTCTTCTCTTCTACCCCTTTTCTTGCTATCTGCAAGTCTGATATTTGATTTTTTAAAATTTTTTTCTTCCTCTTCTTTGAAAAGTGAGTCTGGTATCCACTACAGGCTCTTCTTTCTGATGCCAGCTCTGAGGACAGAAGATGGGATGTGTGAAGAGAACTAGTGGTTAGTCAAGAGCACATGTGTGCTCTGTGAAGCCTGTGCTCCATATATGATGTTTCCAGATTTCTTTCAGTTGATTAAAGGAATGACAAACTCACTGTGCAAAGTGGTGTAGAAAATGAAGGTGAGGTTTAGCAAATCATATGCAGACTCCCTGATTTGTTTGAACTTCTCTGGGGAGAGGGAAGGAAGGTGTGATTCATGTGAACAGTTAGGCAGTCGGTCTGAGATGATCTCTTTGCAGACATTCAGTACTGATACTGCTGTTAATCCATATTTTTGTTTCTGGGGTTAGTGGCAAGATATTAAATAAAAGTTGTCAGCTGTTGGTTATTTTGAGCTTATGGAACCAGATACCTGTGATCTTCACAGGACATAATACATCTTTTCTTGGTGGCTATTTCTCTAGAAACATGATGTGCACAAGAAGTTCTAACTGGAAAAGGTAATTTCATAAATGTTATGGCGATAAATAAAGCTAAGGGTGTCTCTTATTCTTCTGGATAATTCAAATACAATACGCAGACCACAAAGAAGTCAGAGATTTTTTTGTTTTGTTTTGTTAAATTTGTTTGTTAAATTCAGAAAGTAATCACAAATGAGAGAGGAAGGATTCTTAAAGGAAGTAGAATTTTGGTCATTTTTAAGGGAAATAGTCAGTGTATGGGGGTGTGCATTTGAGACAGTGAAGTAAAAACCCCGAGGTGGTAAAAAAGGGAGTGCAAATAGACATCACATTAAATATAGATGTGTAAAATTTGGACAAATACTCTAATGGCAGGAAAAAGTACTTCAAACAAAAATAGAAATTAGTGAAGAGTAATTCTAATTCTCCACCTAACTGGAGAAGGCAAAAATGAGACACATTGCAAAATAATTTGGAGTAGATATGAGATAGAGGAAGAAATGAAGAGCAGAGATGTCTAACTGTAAAAGCCTATAAAAATCAAGGTGACAGATGAGGGCTTAGAAAAAAGGGCCCTAATAAACAAATAGCATAACCCAAGTAACTTCTTTGCTGGCTGAAGGGAAGGAAATGGGAGAGAAGGCGTTGGGCGTGACAATGAAGTTTTGATCCTGAGAGTAAAATAATATGCATTGTTCAGAATTGAAATGGAATACTGTAGCAAGACTAAGGGGAAAAAAGGTATGCTCAGTACTAAAGAGTCAGGTTGTGAAAATGGTGTGGCAGAATGGGATAGGAGCCTGAGATTTGAACCACTTATAAGATGTGCTAGATTATTGTTGTGTGTTGGAACAGATATGCAGAGGTGGCTATTAAGTCGTTGGAAAGCTTGTCCTTAAAATGGACTTGTTTCCTATGAGGAGGCTAGAAGCATGGCCACAGCACTAAATCAGTGCATCAGAGCATTTGAAATATTTCTTACTGTAATATTACATCCCGCCATGAAATGCATAATTCAGGTTGCTTTATGGATGCTATGAAACAATGATAATGATTACTCAATTTACTATATTTTTATCTCTTGTGCATAGATATTTGATTTAATGGATGCCAAAGCTCGTGCTGACTGCATCAAAGAAATAGATCTTCTCAAGGTAAAAGGCTTGTTTAGAAAATGTGCAACTGTTACCAAAAAATGTGTTAGGTTTTTCATAGACGTAATTGAGGTGTCCACTGGTTTTTGTGTAGAGTTTTTAAAAGTCTCTCTTTGAAGAATTTTGTGATCTTTATTACTTTAAAAGTTAATATTGAGAAGTAAATCTGATAGAATAATAAGTAACACTTCAAGTGAAAATTTCTGCCAAAATTGCAATATTGTGAACGTCTGTGTCCTTTGTACAGTATAATCCTGACTTCAAAAATTGATTTGACTTTTTACTTCAGAAATTGACTTCGCTGTTCCAGATAAGTTTGGCATGCTACTGGATATATACATTGAAGCAAAATTCTTCTAAAATTGCAATGTCAGTCACCATGTAGATCCTAAAATGCCATCCTGTTCTTGCAAAGTATTTGTGAATGCTTCTTATCAGCATATACTTTTTGTAATTTGTATCATAGTGAAATAGATTTTAGGGGCTGTTTTGTTTGCCTAAGTAAGAATGTTTCTTATGTCAGTATTAAAATGTGCGGCATGCTCTACACTAAAACGTGAATTACTGTTTTGCTTTCTTAGCAACTGAATCATCCAAATGTAATCAAATATTATGCCTCATTCATTGAAGACAATGAACTGAACATAGTGTTGGAATTAGCAGATGCTGGAGATCTCTCTAGAATGATAAAGGTAGGGATTAACTTTTTTTTAAAAAAAAGAACTTGTAATGTTCAACTTCAGCTTTTCATTCTGTGTGATCATCACTGGGTAAAATGCAGTGAAAATGTCAGGATCTATAGAGAAAAGTAAGGTGTTTAGTCTGATCTTTTTTTCTTTAGTGTATGCCAATATTGATGCTTATGTAATTATTTTTAACACCTTGCTCAGAATGTAAGTGCAGATGGGGCCATAAGTGGACTAAAGTTATATTAGCACTGGGGAGGAAAAAAAATCTTGTAAGGAAAAGCACTGTCACCACCATCTAGAACAATCAATTTTAATGGCATTCAGGATGTTTTGGCACAACTGTGTTTTGTGTTCCAATCTTCTATTCTCAATAATAGCAGTCAAAGCAGAGAATTGTGGCCATACAGCAGAAGTGTCTTCTAGGTCTTGAACTTGAACTGCTAAAGATATGTCATATTTCTTTGAGATCGCATGAAGTGAGCTTACTGATATATGGTTATGCATTATGGGTTAATTGGGGTTTTTTTTTTGGTAATATTTAAGTGCCTATTTAACTAATCAGAAAAATTTAGCCAGGACTCATTGTATGAAATCTGTATTCTAAAACTTATATGAAGTTTTAACTGTCTTTTTTAATGTTTCTTTCATTTGACAACTACTTCCTCTTGTTCTCTTCCCTTTTTCCACTGTGTCTTGGATCTAGTATGTCCTTTTAGCATTTTTCCTTGTGTGCACACCAGCATTATTGCTGTCAACACAGCACAGCACCACTGTGGGCACAAACAATGCCAGTCAATTAGTGTTCACTCAGCAGCACCAGGCACAGAACGCAGTTGGGCTGTTTTGCGTGGGACCTACATGAATAGAGAATGTTAATTTCTTCATTAATGACTTTCATGCTGATTTTTTTTTGAGCTTTTGAAGAATATTCCTTTCTAAATTGATAATTGTGAGGTAGGACAGTCAAAATTTAGTTCTAAGCAGGTTGACAGCATCTGTTAATATTTATAGGCAAATGTGATATTTTTCTTCATCTCATGAATTATTAATTCTGTGGGCTTACATTTCATAAAACATAAAGGAAGGTTTGTCTTTTCTTTTGAATGTTCAGTTTTGACACAACAGTTACTAATATGAGTACTCTGTGACAGATTGCCTTATGGCATGTCTGGTCTTATGACCCACTGAAGCTTTTTCTTTTTTCCCTTGCTTTTTTTATTATTTAATTTTAAATCCAATGTGTGGCTTTTTCAGTGCAGTTGGCCTCATTACACCTTGTTCAAGTCGGTGTGTGTTTCTTACAGGCTCGATCTTGGAGGCACTTTGTGATTGTCCTCTTAACACAGGGATCATGTTTAATGTAGCAAACTTAGATTGCTGTTTGATGTTAATGACAGCCTATCAGGCTATTATTAAATATGTATGAGGTGTCACAATGCACTGTCTTCATGGTGCTGGTGGAGGAAATGATTTGGTAGATTACTTTGACAATATGAGTTTAAATGTGGGGCTCACCAGTCTTAAAAATGTATTTGAAAAATTGCCTGAAAAAGAAATGATATGTAGTAGTATAGAATCTTCCTAGAAGAGTGGCTGCCTGTCACACTGTTAAGGTAAATAACTATGTTGTGTTACCAAGACAAATAAACTGCTTTGGTTTTCAGTGTTTTTGTTAGAATGTTTCTCTAAGTTGTTGGAGAATGTCGAGACACCCTCAAAACAGTGTTTGGGTACCAGGCTTGTGTGATTTGTAGAGAGGATGAAGGATGTTTCTGAAATTGTAAATGACCACAGCTTGAATGACACTAAAACCAATGTTAATGTGAGGGAAAACTACTTAATTAGTTTACTTAGGTATTTGTTATGACATTATTGGCACATCAGAGAATACTTACAAGGCTGCCCGTGCTTCAGAGTGCACCTTAATGAATTCTTTAGTTCTTCCCTTAATGAACTACATCCTTACTGCCCCAGCTTTTATATTGTCCCTCTTGTCACCTGCAAATAATACTCTCTTTGTCCCCATTGAGTAGACAACTGAGGAAAATCACTTGGTGCATTCAGATGTATTCTAATAGAATTCATAGAATCTGCTGTATGTCCAAAAAAAAAGCAGCTGTGCATTGGCATTTACATATCACATAATGAAAGCAGAGGTATCTCATGTGTTCTCTCTGCTGCTGTGTTTATGTATGTACATACACAGATTTAATCCACTTTACCTTAATTATTTTTTTAATTATCTCTGTCACAGGGAGATGTTTCAATATAGCCTTCATTCTCAAAAGCAAGTGACTTCAAAATTGAGGATTTCTTACTGTACAGCTTTTAATGGCCTGTTAGAATTCTTGACTGTGGCATACTGGCATATCAGTAAAACTGAGAGGGAAACATCAGTGAGGGGGAAATGTTTGTGTTTGGTTTTTCAGTTGCGTTTGGTGTGTTCAGTTGATTTTGCCCTGCAGTACCTGAGCACTGTGTAACCCCTCTGTGGGCATGTTGAAAGAAGGAAAAACTCTTGATTTTTCTGCCAGTGAATTAGGTTGGTGGATATTATTACCTCAAAGAGATTACAAGTAAATAATGATTAACTACAGTGCTAAGTCCCAGTTGCTCATGGTCTGTTGTTTGTCCGTGGTCTCCACTGCAGAACATGTGATAGTACGTGGCTGCCAAGGTTCAGGGTAGTTCATGAGAACTGGTGTTACCTCATAATACCACCTCCTTCTGCAATACAATAATATGTTGTAAGGCAAGTTTAAGGCTTGGTCCCTTTTCTTATTAGTCGTGGTTTTCCTCTGCCACAAACAGTGACAAAGTAAAAATTTTCTGTGGCATTTTCGGTTTGTTTTCTTGTTTTCAAGCAGCAGTTGACATATTGGATAAAGAAATTGCCACAAATAAAGGAGAATCTACTAATTGAATTAAGAAAATACATTATAATAATTCAGTAAAAAGAGCTAGTTAGTAAAGTCTGTCCTGAAGATGTTGGAACAAGAGAACTTGAATTGTTGTGCAGCATAATTAGCAATAAATAAATAAATGTTATTTAAGGTTAAATATAAAATTACTAGGCTTGCAAGAAGGGATGTTATCAAGGCACTAAAATCTTGGGGTTTTTTGAACTCAGCAATAAACTTCAAAGTCTGTTTAATTTCTGCAGTTATTTTTAGTTTTTAGGTTCTTCTGGCAAATAATCTTAGTGCACTGAAAAAAATTGCAAGCTTTAAACTGAATATGTCATACAGATCTTAAGGAAGTTAATGATGTTTTGGAAACAAGCATAAAAGCTTTCATCTGAAAAGTTGAAAATGTGTGCAGCTTTCTCAAGACAGATAGAAAATAACTTGAATTCTACAAAATGTCACCAAGGCACTTCAGCCACTCCTCAGACAGCACTTTTTGTGTGTATTTTTTCAACTTTAAATAAAGATAAGCATACTATAATTATCTAGGTAAAACAACAGATATTTTAAAACATCAGTATGAAATTGCTGTTGATATCTCAAGTTTCTATAGCGAGGACCAGTGAATTCTTTGTCCTTGAACTTGTTTTTTGTAGGATAGTCCAAATGCAGGAATCCTCACTTCTTTCCAAGTAACTGATGCAGATCTAAATTGCTCCTTGCAGAAGCTGGAGCTCTGTTCAGACTTGTTTGAAATCTCATAGATTCTAATGTCAATGTTTCAGTAGTGGTGGATATTTTGGGCTTCACTGTATGAAACTGCATGAGGCAATTTCTCCTTTCCACATGGTCGGGAATGCAGCCCTTGCTTCCCATGCCAAAGTATATTAGCTCTGGAGTGTGAGACTTCTTTGCAGCACTCTGAGGTTGGCTAGCTTACCTGTGTAAGGGGTAGCTGCCCTGGGTGCCTCAGAGCCCATAATTACCCCTTCTCTCTGCAGTGAAGCTGGTTGTGTTGCTGGGAATGGAGAAGTGTCACTTATTTTTTTTTCCAACTGCTTTCTGGTGGATAGCTGTCCTGGAAATGTGCTAGAAATGCTAGTAGAGATGCTTTTGCAGACAGTAGGATTTTCTGATAAGTATTGATAGTACCTGATAGCTATAGGCTGTTCAGTTGCAATAGCAGTAATTTTTTTTTGCTGTGATATCTGCAAGAATTTTGGGAGTATGAAGTTAGGGAAGCATCTGTGTAGGGAAGAGGTGCAGTGTCAGAATATAGCAGGCCAGGTGTAAAATTTTGCATGCCCTTCCCAGGATTTTGACATGCCCTTCCCAGGATTCCCAGCTATTAACTGAGGCTTATTGTTTGGTTATCTTATCTTTTTATTATCCAAAACATTGATCTAAAACTTTAGCAGTTGTAGGAGAGAGTTGGTGTTCCTGTTTGGAAAGCTGGTGGGAAAAATGCTTCCTGTATGTTTTGAACGGCAGTGTTGCAGAAGCTGTTTTCTGCCATGCACACACATGTCCAGCAGGACTAACTGCTTGCTGCTAGGATTGCCAAATATTTAGCTGTGTGAGAATGTTTCCAGTTTGTCAAAATATAGCAATTTCCTACTAAAATGTTGCATGCCAAAGTTTCATTATAATATCTTGCAGCCATTGAATCTAAAATATTCTAAGCCCCTTGGTGCCTTGAAACAGATGTAAAACTCAGGGGATTTTTCTTACAGTAATGGCTGTGAAAATTTACCTAAATTTCAATTCTTCTAACATACGTGCTTAACGGAAATTGCTGGAGCATAATTCCAAAAGTGGAGAACTTCTGTACGTGTAGAGCTGTGTGAACCTCCTGTGTCTCTCGGTGCTGACACAACCTGAGTGACTGTCAGTGCTTCGACCTGGAGTAGGATGGGTGCCTGAAATAGCATTGCCAGAAATAGCTTTTTCTAGATGCTTTGGATGGGCTGAAGCTTTCCTATGTCTCGAGGATGTTTATTCTTTCTAACAACCCGGGAAAGGGAGTAATCTGAGATGAATGTGGAGAAGACAGAAGACAAGGCAGACTGAGGAGTAGGCTGGGATGAGTAGCTGAGTGATCCTTAAGTGCAGCGAGAGGATCTGCCTGGGAAGAAGGAAGACAAGCACACCTGTGCTGGCTGGCTGGCAGTGTTGGAGAGAAGGCAGACAGGGAATTTATGCCACTGGGAGTAGAGACTGAGGAGTGTAAGAGAGTAAGAGTAGTGTATTGGGAAATTGTGAAATGGGATTTCCAATACTGGACATGGGGACAGGGAGGTTGCAAAGAGCTGATGTGTCATCAGAGAATGGGACAGATGGGGCAAGGATCCTTGAGACAAACTGGCTGTCTGCAGGGAGAGAGCCTGGATGGGCTAAGTCAGACTGGCTGGGAACAGGATGGGATGTGACTTTGTTAAGGGTGCAGCTACTCTGTAGAAATGGTTGCAGCTGTGCTGTCTTCTTTGCTGCAATGGTAGTTTACTAGGCAGGGAATTTGAAAGACAAAGGTTTTGTGATTAGTACAATTAAAGGTTTTTCCAAAGACCATCCTTAGTTGTTCTTTTCCTAAGGGATACTGAATAAACCACTTCAACCAGTGCTTTTTGGGGAGAATTCTAATTGCTTATTCTGTATTTCTGACATTCAAGGCAAAACTCTGGGTCTTGATTTGTAGAAGTACAGAGCATTCACAGCCCCATTCTGAGTCGAAACTGTGCTTTGAAGATGAACTGTTTCATAAAGCTATGTATGTTGAGAAGGAGGTGCTTAAATTGGTGCCAGAATTAATTAACACTTTTGATCTCTATTCTTGGCCCACATTCTAATCTGTAAAATGGGGATATTACTACCTCATCATTTCTAAGGCCATTTGTGAAGATATTTTTTTAATTTGATATTCCAACAATGCATACTAGGAAACTGTATCCCTCCCTGAAACTTATATTTAATAATGGGTTATGAATAGTGCACAATAAACAAAGCCTAGAGACATTTTCAAACTGCTCATTAGCTGAGTGTCATGAATGAATGAGTAAAGGGTCTTCTAACATAAAGAAAACAGAACTGAAAATTGCGTGCACACACTCTCAAGGGGGAGAAATTATGGTGGCTCTAATTCTGAGGTTTTTCTTATACATATATTTCTGTCCAAATAATTGACATAATGGTTTTGGGAAAAGTATTTTTAAAGTAGTCTTTTGTGCATGTTTGTGTAATTTGTTTCTTTTGATGATACTGATTTATCTTGATCTATAATTGCAGATTTTAAAATATGGAATCTGATTCTTTTGGCTTTCAGCAGTATCCTTGTCTCTCATGCTTTTTTCCTTTTCCATGACTGCTAGATTTAATTTAAAGAACAAAAAACCCCAGTACCACCACCCCCATGCCAAACCTCCTCACACAAAGTATTTTTATTGAGCATATGGTTATATTTTATAATATAGAACAGTTTGGCACTTTGCTGAAGCTACATCATTGATAGATGTTAAAAGCTTCAAAATATTTTTTTTCTCATTGGTTTATTTTTCGCTTTCTGTATCACCTTTACCTTAGCTTTTTTCCTTATTCATTTTTGAAAAAAAGCTTCAAAAGATAGAGTGTAGCTTGAAGAAGCCTGCAATATAATAGGATAGTGTAACACAGAGTGTGCTAATTACAGATCAAAGCTAAACTATTTTTATGTGCCTTTTCCTAAGGGAGAAACCTGGGGCTTTGAACCAGTCAGGCTGATTTTTGCCACTAACCTTTTTTAAAGCTGATAAAAAACTTTTTTTCTTTTTAAAATTTTTTTACCTCCTATAATTAAAAGATAGTTCATCCTATTCAACTTTGTGTATCTGTGTTAGCTGTGTAGCAGGTAAAAAGTGGGACGGGGTATTCCGAGGGGAAGCAGCTGCTCTGTGGATGGAGCTGTGAAGTCTTAAAAGGAAAGGTGAAGGCACAGAGCCCTGCCAGGGTGGTAGAGCTGCTTCTGGTAAGCTTTCCTTCCATCCATGTGTGTTACTGGGGTGTCTGACAGGTGCTCCACTGTCACCTTTGCTGTCAGCCACAAGTAACCACAGTGAGAGCAGCAGCACCAGTTTACCTCGTGAGCGTTCCATACATGTGCTGGCAAAATGAGAGCTGGCTGGTCCCCCCGTTTATAATCAGTGGGATAATTGGGCTGGGTAATTGCCAGGCAGCCTTGTTAGTTTTGCTGTGAGTCAGCCATTGTGTGTGTCTGCAACTGGAATAATAAGAATAAGCGGGCAGATTTTCTGCTAAAATAATTAGACAATCAACAGTGTTTTGTCTTGTGGTCAGTTGCCTTCACAGACATCACACCTGAAGCTGTTGTGGAAGTACTGGCTGTACACACAAGGAAAATAATGGTGTCAGTCAGCTATGAAAAGTTAATTTGACAGTAAACTTCATTTAATGTACACAGGCTGTTCCAATAGGCTTTGGAGATTTCATCTCCACCTTTTGCCCACTGATTCTATAATCGTCTGTGAGCCTTTAAAGTGCAGGGCGAGTTGGAAGATTTTGTTCAATAATAGTTCTGGATGCTGGTTTGAAATGACCTGCAAACAATACTTGGAGACTAACTTCAATTTTTCAGAGTTGCATTTGAAAAATTTGCACTGTCAGTGTTTGCACTATGTGGATAACTTGCTCAGAATAGAGATTTCAAATCTGTCTGCCTTGTTTGTAGAGAAAAGAAAAAAAAGTTAAGATGATAGCCTCTTTATTTACTGTGTCATGCTATTTTTTATTAGGAAGCAGAGTTAATGATTCAAGCATGAGTTTCACCTCTCTGTGCTGTACCAGTTTTCCCAAGGGGATTTTTTTTGGCGAGAGATGCATGTAAACAAATGCTGCTGAATTTAAACATGAGGTGGTGTGTTTTAAGAAGCCCCACTCAGCAGTAACAGCAGAGACAAGGAAAACGATGTAGTATTAGAAATTTTATATTAGTGGTTCTGCAAGCATATTGGATTTAGGTGATCTCTATTTCTGAACACTCTGTGTCCTTGCTCTTTTGCATCAGCAAAAATGTTAGGTGGAACAGAGGGACTGTAGGTGGGCTGCTCAATAAGGAAAATTGAAATGAATCCTTGCAAAGAAAGTTCGCTAAAAATATGTTTATGTAAAGTGACTTTGTGCAGAGCTTTCTAAGGAATATGAGTTTAACCAGGAGTCTTACTAAGTCTGATTATTAACATGAAATATATACTAAAGAAAGAATATATACTAAAATGGAAAACGTGAAAAAATTTCCTTGAATTTTTACAAGGCTTATAATTTCTTGTAAGTGAATGTCCTGTTTTTGATTTTGTCTGAAATAAGATTCTGTTTGAGAAGATGCTTATTTTTTTGCTTTTTGTTTGTTTTTTTTTTTTTTTTTTAAGGAAAGACCACAGTTTAATTCTGCTGACTTGTCCTTCTGATGCTAGTAGGTACTTCAGTTAGTACCATTATTCTGTGTGTTAATTTTTCTACTGTATCTTAGTCTTTTGTTGTTTTTGATGAAATAAAGTTTGTTGTAGACTAAGATGACTAATAGAGGAAGATGTGATTTTTTAAAACTCTTTTTGGTGAATTCTGAAAGGGTGAAAAATAAGTGTATGGCATCTTCAGTAAGGGGAGATAAAAGAAACTGTTAATAAAAGTTGGAAAACAAACCAGGTAAATATTTTTATTTTGGTCACTTTATTGGCTGAATACTTACTGCTTTTGGTATGTTCAGTTGATACATGAAAAACAGTTTGGGTGGGTTTTTTGGTATTTGTTCTCTTTTTACAATTGAGAGACAGCTGCTACTCTTGAAATGTAGGCAAATTTGATGACACTGTATATCAAACTGAATGAATGAATCAGGATGTGGTGGGAAGTTCTATTTTTGTTCTGCATAGAAAGAAAAGAAAAATGGCAGAAAACTTGCCATGTTCTAAAGAGATGGGCAGCTGAATTAATCAAAGAACAGAACCAGACAAAACTCCTGGGATGCTGTGTTGCTACTAGAATTACATAGCTTTTAAAATAGAAAACAAGACTTAGGTACAGACTTCCTTTCTATATTCATGAGTCTCCAAAGTATTGAGATGTTGCTGCCCATCTTCACTGGTTTGTCTTGCTGACCCTGCATGCCCTTGCCTGTTGTGGTTTGTTTCTGTTGTATTCACTGAGTGAGAACTCTTGCTTGTGCTTCCATAATTTTCTGTTGTGGCTGCCTGACCTCCTCTTTCCTCTTTGTTCTTCCTGCTCGTCCTTATTAAAAAAAGCTCCCGAAGAAACACACTCAGAAGTGGTCAGGAGCTTTATTGTGTTACTCAGAAGTTCTGTGTAATCATTTTTGCATCTCTTTCTTCTTGATGCAGTTCAGATTTCTTCTCACTAGTATCCGGTCATTGAATCACTGTGTTATAAGTCTATACAGTAAAATACAAAAATCTTCCATGCTTTATATTTTTTAAGCTATAAATGAAGTCATGAGAACAAAAAGATGTGATCAAGATTCTTACCGAATCATGAAAAAAAGGAATCTGTTTAAAGTAATGAAATCATCATTCTCATTTTACTTTTCTTCCAAATACTGTCTTTCAAAAAACAGCTCTAGGTTATAGCATGTGCAGGGAAAAATTCAGATATATGTTCTTGTGGGCTTGTTTGACAGTTCCACAGTTCTTTTCTTTTTTAATATAATGACTCTGAAAATTGTTTAGATGATCAATTTACCAACTCTCTGCAAGAGACGTTCATAAACATCTTGCTTTCTTCAGTCCAGTTAGCTTCTTAAACACTCATTGTGTTGTTTTTTTTTCCTATTTATTCCTATTTTTTCCTCTATTCAGTGGGACCTAAACCAGATGAAATCACACCTTAAAATCCTCTGATACACCAGCATCAGAACTGAATGCTAAATTTTTTCCAAGCGTGGTTATTGAGATGTAGGCAGTCATATCTGAATTTCTAGTTGTGTCTAGAAATGTGTTTAGAAATCATCTGTGTTCACTCTCTACTCATCTGCAGGAAATCCTTAGTTTTCTTATAAAATCCAAACACAGTCCAGTAGGTCTTTGCTGTAAATATTGTCTGAATTGTGCCTTTTAAGCCTAGGTAGAACCCACTGCTAACTGCTGTCACTTTTACTTTTGGAGTTTGACCTTTAAAGCATTGTCTTTAGAAACTCAGTATAGTATAATTTCATGCCTTTATGTTGACTTCAGACTTTTTTTCTCCATCTATCCTTTACGTTTTGTCAAGAAACTGAATGGCATTTGCTGTTGAGGTGCAGGGCAGCTATGGTTAATTTCATTAAGATGGAAACATTTGGAGAATATTTAATTTTTCTTTTAGCAATCCATTAGAGAACCAGGAGAGTTCTGTTTTCCCACAATGAATCTGCACAGTCATTCTGTAAAAGGGATGAAAATATGAACTGGTGATACAGCCTGCCTGCCTTAAAGCTCTTTAAGGCATTTGATTAGCAAATTTATGACCACCAAAATGTCCAGTTGTGTTAAATGACTGAATTGCACTTTTATCCGTGATGTACTGACATTGTGGTGACTCTTCAAAGTAGTTTTTTGTGATTCCATTCTCAGATGGAGATGGAAATTTCATGGGATATGGCTTTTGAAACAAATGATTGTTGCTGGGAGCCAGCCTGCTGCCCAAGTGTGCCTGTGTTCTGCTTACCTGATAAAGCACTGGCTTGCAACACTGCCCAAATTTTTAATGCACATACAAGCAGCTCCCTTCTTGCCCAGTTGCAACTAGTTTGTGATGGATGTTTCACCTCAAACAGGATGGTGTTTTTTTAATGTCACACCCTAGAAGGTCAGTGGTCTGAGGGACATCAGGACTGTCCTTTGAGCCTAAGTCAGGTGGAAGGAGAATAATGAAGTGTTGAAGATGAGAGCACTTCAGAGAGAGCTGCATGTCAGGCTGTATTCCTCTGAGGGCAAATCTGGGCAGGTAATGCCAGCCTGTGTACAGTGGGAGAGAGCTGTATCTAGTTCACTTGGTGGTGTGCACCTTAGAACGCTTCAGGCACTGAGCAGTGGATTAGTTTCAGCATTGACTGAGGTGCTACTTTGCTGTGCTACAACAGAGGTTAAAAATTACTGTTGCAGCATCATATCTTCTGCATTTTGGCTTCCCTGTAGGGAGGGAGCCAACACCACAATCGTTAGAACTGCATTTTGCATTGTGGGCTATTTGAAAATGAATGAGAAAGGAAGGGATCCTGCTTTGAATACAGTTCATGTGTCCTATATGAATTTAATTATGCTGTTTGGCATAAAAATAGGTTTGCCTGTGTTTTCCATCAAGTTACATTTCTTGTTAGAAGGTAAGGTTCTAAACAGAAATGGAATTTTCCTTTTGACTTTTCTCAGAACTAACTGCCTGCTGGACTGTTTCCTAGAAGCGTACAACTTGTTTCAATAGCTAGTTTTGCAAAATTCATCCTTTTGGTCGTGGCTTTTCATCACTATTTTGCCTGTTGGTGGACAACAGCCTAGGAAAAAACTGAGAACATGTATTTTGAGGGAAGAAGATAGAGTAATTAATTACTGAACAACATAATGTTAATTGAGTTTAAAGATAATTATTTTTAAGCCCATACAAACGAAAATGCTGCCTGTTTCTTTGTTTAGTTTTAAACATTGTTAGGAAATCTAGCAGCTCTCTTTTCCATCCTCTTTAGATGGATAAATTCTCTGGGGTTAAGTAATACCAGTGATGCTTTCAGGAGGAGGTTATTATTGTCCTGCAAAATTATTAACACCTTCAGCAGAGTGAGACCGCTTTAAGTTGCATCCTTGCACTGTAAGAACTGAAGCCAATTTTGTGGTGTACATCAGCTACAGTGCTAGGCATGGCAAGTGAATGAAGTGTTAAAAGAAAACTTGTACTTAAATACTTTGAAAGTACACTGATGTACTTGAGGGAAATCGGAATGGGAATGTGTAATCTAAAATCTTCCCATTTCAGGCATTTTGTGAATGGTGTTTCATCACTGCTTGTACTTGCATTTGAGTTAAAAAAATAATAATTCAGAATGTTTAAATAAAGTACCTAGTTATAATTATGATAATTTGAGAATGCATTTTAAATCAAGGAACTATGCTTTCATGTACACATACTTAGATGTATTGTGTATTTGTTTTTAAATGAAAAGAAACCTGGTCTCCATCTTCCTGTTGACATCAAACAATCCTCTGATATGCAAATCCAGCTATGGGGAGAACAGATACACAGGGTTTGTTTGGATTCAGTCCAAGACTGAAAGAAAATTATATTTCAAGACGTAATTTATATGCTTTGCCTCATTTAAATGAAAAATGCATTTTGAAATAATCCCTATAACTAAAAACATTTGGTGAAATGTTAAGATCCTTTGTACGACTGATGCATTTTGCTATAGGTAGTTTAAAAGCATCTCTCTTATACTCCTATGTGTCTGTAATGTGCAGATGCAGCTGTCAGTGTCTCAGTGGCATGTTTTAACGTAGTATGAAATTTTTTTTTTTTGCAAATTAATAAATGTTTGTTATGTGAACTTTCTTAAGGCGTGCATGAGTGTGAAGTCTGTCTGTACACACAATTAAAATACATCAAGTACTTTGCTTTCCATCTAAAATTTTGCTAGACTTAATGTTTATGTATTTTCTCCTTCTGTGTAACTTCAAAACCTGACACAATACAATTTCTTTGGAAACAGGCTAAACAAGCAACGATTTTTCAATCTTTTTCCCTTTAGCTGCAGAATTTATAATGATTAAACTTCTACATTTTAACATTGGCTGAATTCCAGGTTTTCTGTGGGTATCTTTGGAGGACTGTTATTCAGCTCCTGAATACAACATTTGAAGATGATGTGTATAGCAGAGTGTAATTGCTTTGTGTAAGCTCTAACAGGCCAGTGAACTGTTACCAGTGATCAGGAATGGGTTTCTAGACAGGATAGAAAATATTTGAACAGGAGTTAGGTCACTGTGAAGTTTTCAGAAATCACAGTTCCTTTAGTTCCCTTCCATGTATTGCAGAAGTTTTTAAAACTTACTTAAATTCTTCTTACATGATCTTTGTGACTGTGTGATGCTGCTATTCTTTTTTTTCCTTTGTTTTAGAAAATGAGGGTATGGAAATCAATTTTGGTGTAAGGAAGTGTATTTCATTTGGGACATTCTGTGGCATAACTTTATATCTGGCCTTTATTTGTTCTATGGCTACTTTATATTAGATTACTCTGACATTAATCCAACACTGAGGAGTGCTAAACACTGTATAAATCCTTTTTTTTGGTAGGAGTTTTATTTCATTAATGTTATTTGTGGCTCTGTAGACTGACTTATACACATGCAGTGATGATACATATATTAATATTTAAGGAGAAAGTTTTCTGTGTCGAGACATTTTGTTAAACCTTTCTCATTAGGTTGTGAGCCACTTGTATTTTTTTTAATTAAGGATTTTCTGTCTTTTCTTTTTTCAGTAATTTTATGCAAATTTAAATTTTTAATATTCACTAACCATGTTTTTTTTTAAGCATTTTAAGAAACAGAAGAGGTTGATTCCTGAAAGAACAGTTTGGAAGTACTTTGTTCAGCTTTGCAGTGCCTTGGAACATATGCATTCTCGTCGTGTTATGCATAGAGGTAATACAGGATCAAAGATGATTTGTCCTTACTAAACCTTTGACTATGTGAGAATTAAGCTGGCTGGAATCAATTTTGACAGCTGAAACATTGTATGTTTCTGTAAGGTTTTATAAGTAATAAAAAACTGAGAGAGGTTTGTGGTTGTACATTTGTTGTGGTAGGCATTTGTTTGATAGCAAGTTTTTCAAAATAAGTGATAGTTCTGTGAGTGATGGATACCCTGCCATAGCTACTTCATTTTTCTGGCTCTTATCTTCTGTCCTGTATTTATTCTTCTATATTTGCCTGTTGTCTTGCTACCTGTCTTGCACAGATGTGTCAGTCCATTCTTTATACCTCTTGTACCTGGTTGTCTTAGAGTATCTGCTCCTGCCCTGCTTGCTCGTGATGTGCAGGCCCTTTTCCTAGTCCCTTCTCTATTGGATTATGTGCAGGTGTGAGCATTTCCTCCAATTCTCTGCTTCTTTCCACTATTTCCAGTCTTGGTGTCCCAACAGCCCTTGTAGTTGCCAGCTATCCCTGTCAGGTACTAAATTTCTTTGGCCCATTTTAAACCTTGGTGCTGCTGTCTACTCTGGATGTGGTCTTCATTTCACCTCATAACTCCTGAGTCAAAGAAAACAGATCAGAGTATAGCTTCTTCTTAGAGCTGTTATTTTTTTCCCTTTATGAAATCCCTCTGGTTATGGGACTGTGAGTTGTGTGTGGGCTGTCACTTTTTGGGTTCAGGTGACATTGCCTGTCTTAGGTTGGTGGCTCCCTGTGCTAGAATGCAGCTCACAGCCTGATAGAAGCAGTCCATCAATGTCTGCTGAGCTCTGTCATTTGCAGCAGGAAATTTTGCATCCTTAGCAGATGAGATACCCCTGCCCCTGCAAATGCCTTTCCCTTGTGATTCTTCTCTTTTTTTTTTTCCCCCTTTGTGCATTTGTACAGATGCCTGCAAGTGCAAATGATACAAAGGACACAAAATGCAGATCCTTTCCATAGGGTACAAGTATCTTCCTTTAATATTTTTACGATTAAATTAGTTAATTTCTGTATATTTTAGCTCAAAACAAAAGGATTTAAGTTCCTTAAACTGAAATGCTAAGTTCAAAGCTTCTGGCAAACCTATGGCAAATCTAATGATTCCATGGTTACACGCCAAAAGCAATGACAATTAGAGCTATTTTTAAATTGAGCTGTATCTGTGTTGGATTATTACACAAAGGGTTATCCAAACTCCCAAAAACTGGGTCAGCTAGCAGGAGAACATAATTGCTTCTGTCTTCCTCTAAAGCTTGTAAGGTTTTGTAACTTTTTTACTGGAAACCTGAAAATGCTGGTGTTTGAAGGGTTATGAACCATTCCTTTTACTGTGCCTGTGTCTTATGCAAACTGTAATCCCCTCTTATCAAAGTGAACTGATTTCTGTAAGTTTAAGGCTAGGGTGGATTCTCTTCTGCAGTGTAAGAGCTAAACTCCCTTGCCAAACAAATAACAGGTCAGTTTATTTATAAGACTAACAAGGTAGATATCTTGTTAGAAATCACAGAATAAGAGTCTCTGCTGTTGTCTCTAAGGGATTGGATTAAAACTTAAACTGGATATTACTTGTGAAAAATAACTGTCTGGGGTATACATGATTATTTTTCTTTGTTTCTACTTGATTAGCCCAATTCCGTTGACGAGTTCAAATAACCATTCTCCTGAGTAAACTTGCTTCTTTTTTTTAATGCCTGCTCTTACAGAGAATCAGTTATCTATTTCAAATAAATGATGTTATGTCACTGTGGGTAATTTGATCAGCAAAAGTGATGAAATATGCTGTACTGTTCTTGAAAACATACTTAGGCTGTTGCTTAAGGCATAACAAAAGAGGTTCTCTAGTTCTAATCTAAGTCCTTCTATATAGCTTATATAAAGTAGTAATGAACTCCCCTCTATATGCTTCTGGGCTTCAGGGGTGGGGTTTTTTTTTGTTTGTTTGCTTGTTTTTTAAATAAATATTTTCCATGGCTCTTGGTTTTCTTTGCTTGTGTGATGCTTGTGCTATTAAAATAGTGGGCTTGAAATTCTACATTCTGGACCCATTCTTTCTGAATAGCACTGTCAAATTTTACCAATAGTACCTGTAAATAAAATCCTCTTTGAGTCTATTATTAATATAAGAGTAGCTTTTCTTGCAACCTCACTGTGACTTTTAAATTTTTTAATTGGTTTTTCTTTCAGATATAAAGCCAGCAAATGTGTTCATTACTGCTACAGGAGTAGTAAAGCTGGGAGATCTTGGACTTGGTCGATTTTTCAGCTCCAAAACCACAGCTGCACATTCTTTAGGTAAGCTTTTTCTGAGTTAAAGATGTTGGACAGGTAGAGTATGGTGGAAATCCTGTGCCCACTCAGGAGGAGGAAGAAGAGAGTTAGGACCAGCTAAAACTGTTCTTAAGTAATAATAACAATATGGTCCTAAAGGTGTTCTTAATAAAAAAATAGTCAGCACCATGGACGAATACAGAAACACTGAGGCATTGCTTTCAGCAATACTTTGGGTATTTTCCCTCCTTTGTTTGCATAATTAAATGTACATTTCTACCTCTGAGCAAGTCTTTAAGACAATAGTGTTACCTAGAAATGCTAGGAAAAAATAAGGTGATAATATTGGATGCATTTTAAAAAAATTGACTTGAACTTCATTCAGTGTTTGGAGGAATCTTATAATTCTGTGTGCCTGCATGAGTAGCTGTAATGACCTCTTGGTTACATGGTTTCAAAGGGCTCTCTGAGGAGCTTCCATTTTTTAAGGTGATGTTTCTCAATGTAAGCTTAGGTACTTGAGTGGAGATCAGAATTAACAAAACCAATTCCCAGGTAGCTTTTTTCTATTCTTGTTTTTATAAGTTTTCTGAAATGCTCAGTTTATTCTTTGCTAGCACACAAAATTAGCAGTGTGATTATTTCTATCCAAACAAAAATTTCATGTAATTTGCATCTTTTGAGTAGCATGTGAATACTAGGATGATTAAGAGGCCTTTAAAGAAGAAATATTAAATATTTGGCATATATTTTAAGTTTGAAAGTAGATAATGGATGAATGACAGAATCCAAGAGGATCTCTGTAGACGAGAAAAACCTTGTAAATAGAGTAACATCTGCTTTAAAGAGAAATGTAGGAAATCGTGTTCATAATAATGTTAGGTTGGGTTTTTTTAGGTAAGAAAACATTCTTTTCCCTCACCGAAGTGTCTGTGTTTGATGCATGTTAAACTCAAGCCTGTTGATTGATTGCATGTTTGTCATGTTTGTACCTTATTTGAGGTGTGAGATATGTGTTAATGGCCAAAATTATAATATTTTGGACAGGAAATTTTTGATACTCCTTACTTCCCTGTCCTCCAAAAAGCCTTTGGTCACTCTTTTGTGCCTTCCAGTTTTTCCCATGTTTGGTGCAGACTGGTGAAGACACACCCATGAGTAACTGCTGAGGTGTTAGCAGGAGCCCCAGACACAGAGGGTTAATAGGAACCCCAGTGCAGTCCTGCATGAGCAGGAGGAGTGGAGTGCCTGGGCTGGAAATGTGCTCGCGTTCCATGCTGAAGGTCAGGCAGATGTGGCACTGCAGATCTGCTGCTGTCACAGGGCACAGTGTGTCACCTAAAGTGCTCCTGTTCATGCTGCCTTTGTGAGGCAGTGGCCATCTCTGGCAGCACCGTGGAGAGGCTGGCTTGGGTTCTTGCAGGTGGGCTCTGCTCCTGCCTGCAGATGGAAGGAGGGTGTGAAGAGGGAGCTGTAAATCCTAATCTGAGGAGTAGGAGCTCATGAATAAGGCAGAGGTCAACAGTGAGAGTGGGAGAGTAGACTTGCGTTCTGAGGCACAGGTCAGGAAATTAAAGAGGAGCAGACTGCCTCAAGCCTGGATTATTTTGGCTCCTGGCAGGGGAATGGTTGTGAGGGCTGAGCTGGAAATTTTAAAAAGCTGAAGACTGCTCTAGAGTTAAAAACAATGTAAAACCCCTGAGCCCTGTAAAGCTCATCTTTTACAGGTCCAAGAGTCATCCAGAGAGTGGGGGAAGGAGGGGAGGATGGCAACTTTGTTTGTGTTGGTAGCTGTGTGCTGGTAGAGGAGTTGTTATTTTTTGGTTTTTTTTCCCCCATCTCCTCTTTTCTATTTCTCTCTTAATTGTGACCTAATGTCAGAATTCAGCCTAGGAAAAAGGTTTGTGTCAGCTGTTAACTTACGCTACAGAGGAGACAGTGGCTTTCTGATTTGTCATCACTAGCAGAGACCACTTCTTAAATTGATTTCTTCTGCAGTTTCTGATGCTGGTTTTCTTGAAATTTCTTTCAAAGTTGTATCTGTTTATGATTCCATAAACCTTTGGTGCACGTAACCTAGTAAATTACAAACATATGTGTAGCAATTTATACTTGTTTACAGGCTTTATAAAAATTTCAGTAGCAAACTAGATTCAGGCTTTCAGAGATAAAGAAATGTACTAAAATTTTAATTAGCTACAGCTTCTAACTGCTAATTATGAATAATACTGATTTAATTAGAATCTTTACTCATGGTCCATTTGAAACAAATGAAAAAACTGCACTGGACAGGGTTTTTTCATGTTCTTAACTCTTTCTATACAGCTTTATCAATAATTAACTATTGTCATGCCTGTATCTTTTTGGAAATGGAAAACCTTTCTTACAAAAAGACAGAGGAAATGGAGGCATTTGGTATTGTTGATTTGATACAAACTTGACAAAATTTCTTCTTTTCAGAAGACTTTATATTGGAAGGGGGAATATGATCCAACAAAAACTTCTTACTCCTTTCTCTACAGTTGTGTTAGGGTTTCCTTGCTGCTGTTTTAATGGCTGAATACCAGGCCTTATGCTCTTTGGTGAAATGGCAATTCTAAGGCCAGCTCATGGATACATGTGGTTTTTTCTTTGTTAGCCATTCAGTGGATGTAAAGATAAGTCTTTTCATATTTCAGTTACAAAAAGAATCACTTGATTTCTCTGCCGTGGCTGTGCTGTAAGGCTGCACAGTGTGCTGTCCAGGCAGGCACTGCCACCAGCATGGGGATCCCTTCTTGCAGGGCAAAGGAGCAGATCTGCAATCTTCTTAAAATGCTCAAATGCAGAGAATCATCTGCATGGAATTCTGGGCTTCTGTGTTTTGACAACTTCTGCCATGTCTGTGTTCTGATGTCCTCAGCACAGACTATGTTATGTAAGAGATTTGACTGTAAACTCACACAGGTTGTGGAGAATAAAATACCTTGTAAAAATGTGTGCAGATACTCTCCTCTCCTCTCCTCTCACATATGGGTCTCGAACGCAGTAGAAGATGTGCTGAGGTGGTGGTTTGCAGCACCATACCCAACTATACTCAGAACCTGCACCCTCAGTGTACAGTAATGCTGGCAGGGAAATCTGCAGCTGAGTCATTGCAGTCATCAAGGAAGCTGTGTTAAAATAGCTCTTGTGTTTTATGTACAGAAACATGAGATCTCTTACAGTAGTTTGAAAGCTGAAGAGAAATTGTGTTGTTATAAAATAACTCAAGATGTTTATAGATTCACTTATGTAGAAGGACTGTTTGCACATTGTGGGCTAGGTTGCAGAGTTGCTTTGGATAAGTGCAGTATTTTGGGTCCTGTCCTTGAAGACAAGCCCTTGATTTAGACATCTCCTATAACTATATTAAATAAATACAAACCCCTGAACATTATAGAATCAGTAGGGTTGGAAAGGACCTCCAAGCTGCATGTTTGTGATGTGGTTTGTCTGTCTTCAGCATCCACATTCATAATTTAAGCATGTTGTATTGAAGTCTATATTACAAAATTGCTGTGATCTTATGGACATTGAATCCTTCATAAACTATGTCTTTTACTGAAACTTTCAGTAAAATTTCGTAAACGTTGTCGTTACTGAATTTTAGCCTCTTCAGCCCTCTTTCCTGAATTCTGATAGTTATGTATGCCAATGCATGAAATGTCAGTAATGATTGTGGCCATTTTTAAAACTATGGTCTGTTAAACCTGTCCTGAATGAACCATTACATTCTCTTGTCTAAGTAGATTTAACATTTACCAGGTAGATTTTTCTTCCAGCCTAAAAATGCTTGATGGCTTTTAGAGGTAGTAACTATTTCAGAACTAGTAACTGTATTAGAGCAACTTACTGTATTTCATTCCACTCCTTGCACTGTGAGTTACATATTTATCCAGGCAGTAAGATGGACTGTTGATATCATAGCTCCCTTTTCTGTAATAGATTCTTTGCCTCTGATCCTTCAAATCAGCTCCCTGCTCTGTATTAACCACCATTTCCATTATGTCCATTCCCTCTGCCAGTAACAGGAAGCTTGCATAAAGAATCAACACTTTCTGGATCTACTGCATCTTTAAAGGGAAGGAGCTCCAGAGCAGCAGCAGATTCTGAGGAGAGACTGTATTTGACACAGACCATTTTCAAGGAGTTTACTGTTCAGACTTGCAGGTTATCACAGGTCTGCAAATGCAGCAAGCAGAACACTGAAGTTACTGATTTCGTTCTTAAAAATGTAGGCACTTCAATGATTTAGCTCCTTTTCTTGTATTATCCTGCTTCTGTGTCTTCAGATGAGTAAAGGAAGTGAGGAAGTTGTGTATCTCTATGCTACTGGGAGGCTGTATTTCACTTAACAGTAAAAAAAGATCCAGGAAGGAAATATAACATATAATCTCACTGGTAGTTGCTTACCAGCAGCACAGCTATGTCCTGAGAGTGCTCACTGTGTTAAAAGGATCATTGCAATGCTTTCAGTAGTTCCTGAATGTCAGAATAATGAATCTTTAATGTCATATTCTGTTAAAAACAGTTTACAAGTAGTAATGATGTCTGAATCTTCACCTTGTTTGTGTGATTCCATGGGTAACATAATTAGTTTCAATCCCTTTCCCTAGTTGGTCATCAGGGGCTTCAGGTTTTGTTACAGTGAAGGTGTTACACTAGGCTAAACGCTGTAAAATGGTAACATTTGTTCTTGCTTTTCACTATCATCAATCTTTCACGGGCATATCAGACCCCTAATGTATTAGCAGGCTTCCCAGAGCTACTGGTTAAAATTACCTTTGCTTTTGGTAGACTGTGAACCTTCAAACCTCACTGTTTTCAGCTGCCCCCTGTGGATTCTGTGAAGCCTCTTTCTGGCACATTACTCACTGCCAGCCACTTGTGTGATACCTCAGAGCAGCAGAGGCACTGCTGCTGTAGCCAGTGAACAACCACATTACTATAAAACTTATTTCTGTTGTTAGATGAATTCAGCCAGCAAAGCATCAGAATGTACTAAACCAGTGCTTTCATTAATGGATACAAAATCCAGCTGAAATTTTTCAGAGGTGTCCAAGGTCACAAGTCATTGGGGTGTCAAAAAAAATTCAAGAGGGGAATAAAACAGTAAGATAATAAAAACATGAAACCTGTGTCATTCCAAATGTTTAGTTGCAGTTCTAATCTTAAGATATCTGTCATTAAGTGCCCATTAAAATACTGATGTTGATACATTAGAAAACAGAGCTGCTTCTGGATATTTTGGTAGTTACTTTGGCATTGTGGTCTACCCATCTGCTTGCCTGTTGTTTCACAGGGAAATGACGATTCTCTGTTGTGGGTGAATGCAAATATCCTGTAGATATTTGTGAGAGTGTATATATAAGTGAGAGTTATTCACTCTCACTTATATCTACACTCTCACAAATATATATATTTGTGAGAGTGTAGATATAAGTGAGAGTGAATGTCTCCCACAGTACTCTCTTGAGCTGCCTTTCCCCAGCCTTTCTCCTTTTAAGCTGTTGTCATTGGCAGCCTCAGTTCAGAGCTGCACTGAGTGCTCAGCCCAGGCTAAGGGACCGGGGCTGTGGCACTCTCAGCTTTCCCAGAGCTGGAAATCTGCCCCAGAATGTTTAGGGGCCATATCTGTTGGAGGATAGCACATGGGGACCTCTGTCTTTGCCTGTTTGTTACAGAAGCAGGTGTGCCAAGGAGCTGATCAGGTGAAATTATGGGTTACCAGCAGCAGTGGCTTGACCTGAGATAGGGAGACCCAGAACCACCTATATGAGCTGGGCCCTTCAAGCAGGAAAGTAATTCTCCCTCCTCCTTACTTCCCTGTAACGTAGTTTAACATGCAGCATGTTGTAAAGGTAGGGCACATTGTCAAAACAAAACCCTTAACTTTTGGAAATTATTAAAGTAAAATTAATCTGTCTGATTACTTAAAGCTATTTAACCTGATTATTCAGATGTGGGAGTACTTATATATTCACTGTATCTCTGTTTTCAGTATTCATGCAGAGATCAATTCTGAATTAGCCTCATCTGTTCAGAAGAGCAGAAGTGAAACCAGATCCTTGTGTTAAAATAATATGTGAGGTTCATACCACAAAGTACAAAAATGAAAAATTGCTGATTTTAATCACTGATGGTGTTGCAAGATGTTTGGTTTCAAAATAAAATCAACTTGAATTGACAGAAATCAGCTGGGTTTCATTATTGGGATTCAGTGCTTAAGAAAATATTCAAACAAAATTGAAATAAAAATCTTTATAGATCTGTGACTTTTTTTGCTGTTAGGCAGTCATTTTGGGGGATACAGGGAGAAAGTTCAGAAACAATGCACTAAAGTTGCCATTACCATTATTTTCCATAATCTTTTCTTATTGCTCTGTCATACATGAAACCATCACTCAACTACTTCTTTGTAATGACAGTTTTTATAGAGCTGAAACATCTCTCAGTATTTCTCTCTTCCAAGTGACTTGTGATGCAGATGGGTAAGGTTTGATTAAAATCAAGGGGAGAGATGTCCTGAAGTATCCAACATAAATTTACTCTGGGACAGTCCTAATAAATGCTGCTTTTCAAGAGCAGACATTTCCAGAGCCCACAACTCTGAGGCACGATTAAGCTGGGGCAGGCACAGGTTTGGGAGCTGAAAAGCCCTTGTGAAATTTAGTTGTACAGCTGATGGCTGAGTTGCCCTTAGGAACCTCAGCTTCTGCTGGGCTCCCTGGTTTTCCTGCCCTCTTCTCTGAAGGGCCTGAATCTCAGGCTCAGTTTTAATTTCAGCTGTTCAAAGGAGCTGTGTGTTTTAGTTTCAAAACCAGCTTTTTCTGATTTATATATTCTCAAAGGAAGAACAGAACTCGTGAAACAAAAAGTTCAGCCCATGGTAGAGAATTTCTAGCTGTTGTTTCTAGCCATAGTGATAGCAGTTATAAAGTAGCAGGGATGTGTGTGTGTAGTACCTTCCCTTGGTTCTCTTCAGGAGAAACAAATTACTTATGAGGTTCCTTAAAAGCAAAATTTGGAAGTGTTCTACAATTGCATAGCTCTGGTAATGAGGTATGAGCAGGGAAAATAAATCTGCATTAGATTAAGTAGATACTAATCCATGTGTTTTTGTCAAACTGAAGTGTCCTAAGTATGAGTTGAAGTTTTGAGTGTAGCAAAATGAGATATATGAAGAATATTCTTCTACCAATTACAAAACTGTAATTAAACTACTGCATAACAACAGAAATTTTCATTCAAAAATACTTGTGGTTTTTTTGCAGTTGGTACACCTTATTATATGTCTCCAGAGAGAATACATGAAAATGGTTACAACTTCAAGTCTGACATCTGGTCTCTAGGCTGTCTGCTGTATGAGGTAATACTGATAAATACAGGGAACTTCATAACACTTCTGTTCTTCCCCCTTCCCCTGCCCCCCTCTGCTTACATAACTTGAGCATGTGAAATACTTTTATTTGTGTTTTACTTAAACTTGCCTTTAACAGGACTTGCTACAAAGATTTTACAGCAATTTCTTGAAGATTGGGTGTGACTGAAGGAATATTAATTTATAATAATAGCAAGCATGTGTAAAATGGTTCTAGGTGTTTTCATGGCCTCTGCTGGTTATATGATTTTGTTAATAAATGCCTTGAGAAGTAGTAGGACTGATTTGAATATGTAATTAATGCTTTCCAAAGCTGCAATATAGTTCGTTTAATACAAATTTCTTATTTTTTAAATACTTTAAACTTAAGTAAAATAATGAAAAAAGTTGATTGTACTTACTTCTACTAACTAAGATGAATTCTCAATTTAATAACTTCTGCTGCACACACATGTAATTTTTCTGTTCTGTGATGGCTAAACTGCAGTTGTTTAGTTTCTCTGTTGGTACAGTTGAGATTGGTAGGTGACACATAATTTTAAATAATACTATATTTTGAGAAAATAAAGGTACAGGGCACATTGAAATGGAGGCAAATGAAGCTGTGAAGAACAGGTAGGCTTCTAAAACAAATACATCTTCCGAGTTCCTTGCGTATCATTTCTTGATTAGAAGAATAAACACTTGTGTTGAACGATGCTGGGGAAAAAAATGGTTCCATCAGCAATGGTAGTGAAGATTCCCCAGTCATGTTCCAGGTAGAAACTAATATACTCAAGTCATTTTTTGTTTACCTGCCTGCCTCAGTGGGTCAGCAGAACTCATGTAACACATACTCAGCAGTATCAGCACCTCCTTGTTTATTTTAGGATTGTGTGGAAGACACTGGCAGCCTGTTGAAGTTGGATGTTACTGCTAGGTGAATCATCTCCAGTAATATTTGTTTACTTTCTGTCTCTGACATGTTGCTTTGAATACTGAAAGGACAAATAGCTATATTGCAAGTCTGCAGTTTACAGATGTGTTTATAGCTGTTGCTTTAAATCTTGGGGATCATTTAAGGAAGGAAGTCCAGCTGATAGCAAGTATTTAGAAGTTTGAATCCTGAACTAAAATATAATCCTGTATTGGGATTCCTCAATACTGACCATGGCAGCTGCCTTGAATTTCAGTGCTCTGCTTTACACACTTGTGCAAGCCCTAAGGTAGCATAAAGGTAGATGAGCATTTTTCAGTATTACTGTTTCTTTGCCCCTCATGGTTTACTTGAGGATTCTTTAAATCTGGAAACAAGCAAATAAAACCTTTGAATTACTATTATATAAAATCCCCACAGTTTAAGGTTAATTTTATGCTATATGAGATTACATTGCTGGATATAAATCAGTACTACTTTTCTAAAGATTTTTTAAGCTTGCTGCCCTAATGCTGGTAGAGTATATTAAACACCTATGTGAATATTACATTTTTCTTTGATATGGTAGATATTCCCAAAATACCTAAATAACTCAGTTCCATTGATTAACTCAGCATCTTGAAATACCATTCTCCTTTGATTTATTTTAGAGATTTTACCAGGATGCTATTTAAGCTGATATGGGGTAGTGTTTGTTTTCCTTATTGCAAGAATAAAATAATTATTAGGACCTTGTTGTTGATATATAGCTACAGTATTGGGCATTGTCTTCAACTATAGCTTTAAATTTCTTTTAGAAGTGCATTTAGTTGATTCTGCAACATACCAGATATTTGCAGTGTGTTTTCTTGTTTTGTTTTGGAAGTCTATCTTGAGCATTTATCTGTAATTTTTGAAATTTCAGTTATAGCAAATTCAAAACACATGCTCAGCATTTTTCTCACTTAGTATTTTTTCTTAATTATTGGAAAGTGGTTACTTAAGGTTCTTCAAGACTTGTGTGGACTAATGAATGGTGTTTTATAATCTGTGCAGTTTTGTGCTGGGTGTCTTTCTGTGATTTGTCTATTGCCTGCATTTTAGCATGTTTTATGTTGATTTCATGGTGATGTCTGTTCATATGTACTCTGGGTTGTCTCCAGCTTCATTGGAAAAAAGCTGTGGCAAGTTTATCACATCTCAGTAAATGCTTAATTGCCGCTAAACTCTTCAGTTACATTTTAATTTAGGTTTAAACTAAGTTGTTTTTAAAAATTATTATTTCTCATGTGTATAACAATCTATTATTCAATGCTAACTGTGTGACCAATGAGATTTTGCAGAAGTATGTTTTAAAGTCTGAATTTTTTAGAGCCCCAGGTATTTCTGAAACCTCAAAAACACTACCAGTGGAGTTTTAATTGATATGCAACAAAGTAGACTTTACTAATTAAAATCAAGATGCTGTGCTTTTGCTACATGGACCTTTACACGGAAAAGTAGGTCTTACACATTTCCTTTTATTGTTCATCGTAGCAATTGCATCCTTACAGGGTTGTAGGTTGGTGGCTTACAGTTCAAAAAAAAAAAAAAAAAAAAAAAAAAAAAAACCAAACCCNGAAAAAAAAAAAGAGAGAGAGCGAGCTGCCACCAGCCCTGAAGACAGACAGTGGGCTTTCGTCCCTCAGACACCCCCAGAATACTAATCAGCAAAGTCAGACCCTGGAGGTCAGGGAGCAAGTCAATCATCCTAGCGATCGTCTCAGTGTGGAGGATCAAATTAGCCTGAAAAATTCAGCTGCTGGGAGGAGAGGGCGAGCAGCTGTCAGGGGCAGCAGCGAGATGCACTAATGAACCAGATGAATAGTGCAAAAGCTTGAAAATAAAAACAGGACAGTTGACATTTTTCATCTGTCAAAGCAGGAGATGCATGAAAATATAGTATTCCTGTTTTAACTCCTTAGGGGACATTCAGAATTTTTTTAACACTCGGCAGCATTCAAACAAAAGTACTTTTTAATGAACACCTAGAGTATGAAAATGAGTATCTGTGCATTTATTTAGAATTTCTGCATGCGTACAGACCCTGCAGTTGATTTTTCTTTTTTCTTTTTTTTTTTCCTTCTTTTTTGGTCTTCAGCTTGCATTTTTAACATTCTTTTTAAGGTAAGAGACAATGTCATGTAAATACGAAAATTAACATTATTTTAGTAATACAGATTGGGAGGAGTGTAGGATGGAACTGCAGCATGATACTTGTTTTGGGAGCTTTAAAATTTTTTATTCTTACTCACAGGTAATATGAAAAAGTACTGAACTATTTGAGAGCAAATTAATGAGATATAAAATAAATGGAAGGGAATTTTGGTATTTCTTTTCATACAGTTCCCCCAGTGATATTGATGCTTAGACCATGAAAGAGTTAAACTTCTATCTGGAAGACCACAAGACAGATGAGAGCCATTTTCAGCTTGTCCTGTCCCTGCTGAAGCTCACTGAGTAGCACAGCATGGACTAGCGTGTTTCACACACACTCTGCCTGTCTGGGGAATGTACACATTGTCCTTCCAAAATCAAACTTATTAGCACATGTAGAAAAGGGTGACTGACTTTGGGGCAGCTCTGCACTCAGAGCAGCATTCATGCTGCAGCAGTTAAAAGATTTCTTAGGCTTTGAACAGAATGGAGAGGTTTTAAATGAATTTTTAAATTTCTAATGCAGCTAGCCATAGCATTTGTTTCCATCTCAAATGTCAAGTTGTAACATTGTCTGGAAATGAAGGGTAGGTTTATTAATGCTGGTTTTAAGCTGATCAATTATATAAGTGCTCTGCAACAGATTTTCTTGGTTTTGTATTGTAATTGTAAATTATTGCCATAGGTGCCGGTTCTGTGCTTCTGATGGAAGTTTGGGGATTTTTTAATAAGTATTTTTGAATAACATCCTGAATTAGGAAGTTTTTGGGTTTGAGATTTTGGAAGTATAGATAATAGCTTTTTCTTGCTTTCAAAACCCCCAATTATATTGAAGTCAAATGTCATGCCTGTGGAAGGTTACAAAATCTGCTATTGTTATCTACACATTGCATTGCTTTAGGTTAGATAATGTTTTCCTGTAAGTTACGTGTTGTTTTATAAAAGGTCTTCCGAGGAAAAGTACAGGTTTGGATTTTTTTGGTGTCCCTTGTGGTGCAAGGACCCTCCACTCTCAGCAATATGGTAAACTACTGAATTTACTCTCATAGTTTATTAATAAAACCCTAGCAGTGTGCAATTCAGATATTGCATTGTATATGCTATGGTTGTATGACATAGAATCTAAGTACATACAGTGGTTACAGGAATAGTTTTGGAACTTCTGTTACTATCACTGCAGGGCCCCCTCTAAGCAGAGCATTGAGAGTAATTAAGAATCACTTTTGATTTGTTACTATTACAGATTTTATGACAAAATAGCTTTACTTAAAAACGCAAAAAATCTACATTTTCTTTAAACAGATGGCTGCACTGCAGAGTCCCTTTTATGGTGATAAAATGAACTTGTACTCTCTGTGTAAGAAGATAGAACAGTGTGACTACCCACCTCTCCCTTCAGATCACTATTCAGAGGAAGTAAGTAATTTTCCTTTTCATGGGCTGGATCCCCAGTTTATGTAAGCTGGCACACTTCCAGGGAAGTAAATGAACTTGTGTGATTTTATGCTATTTGCAGATTATGCCTATAAGTGTTTGCTTGTTGAACTCACTCAAATGTTACTGTCAAAACAAATCTCTCATGATTTATATTTGAGGGTATTAATGAAGGAAACGTCACACTCTTAGATTCTTAATTTCATTGGGCTTCCTTGCAAGTATGACAAAATGCTTTCCCAGAATGCACAATGATATGTTCCACATGCCAGGATGGGATAGAGTCTTACATCTATAGGGTGTTTTTCTAAAAGCACAACTATACACATTTATGTTGCACAGTAAATTAGTGCACTGGCCCTGTTCCTCTAGGGGCCTGCATTAACATAGATATAATGTTACTCAGTAGTAAAAACAAATTGTTCAGGTCCCATTTGTCTGCATTATAAAACTGGGATGTGCCGTTCAGTACAATTGAACAGCAGTTCTTCTGCAAGGAGTGGTTCTTGACAAGACTAAGAATAAATTTCAGAGAAATACAGGCAGACATAATATAATTTAATTTGAACAATATACTCCTCCAAATCTCAGCAGTGTTTGTTTTAAGCTGAGAGCTAACAGTTCTTACTGTCATTAATGCATTTAAGGGAGAGTACTTGCTTTTATAAGATCTAAAATGAAAAGAAACTAAACAAAATAAATATTTTTCTTAGTGTAACAAAATGAAAAAATACAAATGCTTGCTTGTTAATGTTCTGAGATGCCAGTTTTGAAATACTTTCCCCACTTTGAAAAGAACAGGGCAAACTGATAGAAGCTGTAAACCAAAGAACAGTTATTAGTAACCAGTTCTAACTGAATTCAGACTACATGAATTAAAGATTACTTTGAAAACCCAAATAAACACAAGCACTGAAATACTTTTAATAAACATAAAGTGTTATACAATTTCATTTATAGAGTAGGGGTTGCAATTCTGAACCTTAAATTTTCTTGCATTCACAGACAGTGATTGGACTATTAATAAAAGATTACTGCTCAGTGTTTTGTTTTGTATTTATAGTGACAATTTCCCCCTTTTATGAAACCAACTGGACTAAAAAAGATAATTTGATGATGTTACAAAGGATGAAATAATGATCTGTTGTGTAATTTATACACTCTAGCTCTTTGTGGGTTTGCCAATTAGTCATTTTACCTTGGCCATTTTTAATTATTATTTATTGTAGACTCTAAATATGGCAGTTCACATAACCAACTTCAGAACTGGAGGCCTAGAAATACAGTAGGGTGTGAACAATAATGCAAAATGATAGCGAGAATGTCAGGGGCCGTTCTTTGTTGTGTCATTCATGCTGTCTTCCTTTTTCCATGAAGCACATGAATATTTCACATATCTGCATCCTCATCCTCTATTCTTCTTGACTAATTTTCAGACTGTCTGAATTTGCATTTCACATGGTAGCTGATTAGGAGATGCCGAATGCAGCAGCGAAGCCTCAGCAGGCGGTTTCCATGGTGACCTTCAGCAGGATTTTAATGATGATACCACTAGTGGTTCGTTGAAGTTGGCCTGCCTGCAAGGCTACTTTGCTGCAGCTAAGTGTGAAGTGGGAGATGTGGATTCCTAGCCAAGGGGCAAATATCAAAGTCTGGCCCAGATAGAAGGTCTTAGAGTTTGGGTGGGGAGAGAGATTCCAGCTTTTCCTTACATCTGTATAGGTTTTTTGTTTTGCAAACACATGCAAAGCACAACATGTTACTTTCTGTTTATCTCAAAGCAGACGTGTACTTCTGCACCTTGGGTAAGCCAGTTATCTGCAAAATACATGTAAGTTATTCTTAAAGATAATGAGACAAACAGAGCTATTATAGGTATTAAGATAGGTAAGAAAACAGTTTCTTAAAAGAAGTCATCACTTATGGAAACTAATGGGAATATTTTTAATGTTCTGCTATGAAGACATCAGTCTTCACTAAGGTACCTGGAAAACATACATTTATTACCTATTGCACCAAAATAAACGATTTTTAGCTTGTACAAAAATACTGTACTGGCATGAACTGTAAAAAAGAGAAACAAACAAGTGTTGTCTGTCATATTAGAATACTGTGCTAAATGTTCCACCTGTACTGGAAATACAGATATCAAACCTTTAACCAGGTCAGAAGGACACTCAGTGAGCACTAAAGGTCAGCGATCACTGAATAGTAAAACCCAATTCATTTTTGTGAAAAAGAATTTTCTGAAATAGAAACTTCACTGAATGTTGATCTCTGCATCCTTTAATATAGGAGTGCAAATACTTTCATTATGAAATACAAGACAAGTGCTTTTTCAAGAAACTTTTTGTAAGTAAATTTTAGGGAGTTTTAAGGTCTGACATTTTTTCTAAGTTTTGAAACCTCTGTAAGAGTAACATGTTAGTAATTGTATCACATCTGTGTCATCAGAGAACAGTGACAGAAAGATGCACCTTCAGATGGACAGATGAGTTATGTTTTTAAAAACCTTTGATTAGAAATCTTAATAGTCTGAGATGCATTTTCACAAACTATTGCTTCAGTGGTAGACTCAAGCCAAGATTTTCAAATACTCGATAACTTTGGATATCTCAATTTTTTAATATCCCTTAAAAACATCTGGTATTCAGAGTCAGTACTCAGCATTTACTGAAAGCTGTTCTGCTTTAGGGAATTCAAAACTGGGGCTCCCTTGCCACCTCCAATCAATACTCTTAAAATCTTGTCTGCTAATATTAGTATCACATTGCTTTCATGATGAAGTTTTAAAATCTTCCCTTTGATTGAGGTGCATTTCATCTAAAGTCCACTGCCAACCTCCTACCCAGATGTGAAAGCAGAAGGAGCCAGCAGGTCCACAATGGTTGTGTTAGCTGCCAGCAGGTCTTGAGAAAAGCACTCAGAAAAGGCTTCAAGAAGGTTTTATTCAGAGTAAGACTGGTGTTGTGTGTGGGTTTTTTATCCAAACTTCCCTATATGGAAATTTCACTATTTCAACTGGCTAACAGTGCAAAGTACTTGCCTGTCATGTTTCTGTCTTTCCTCCCTCCTCCTGACTTGAGTGATAATTATTTATTTCATAGCTGAAAAACCTGCTGAAGTTAAAGAAAGTGTGTCCCAGTGCTCCAGTGTCAGGCTAAGCTCCAGGCTAAAGACAGTCACTGTGCTAAGTGCACAGAGGAGGTTAAGAACAATAAGCAGACAAAGAAGTTTGCAGCTTGGGGATGCAACAGGAGGTCCCTCTGGCTCAGTCTGCTCTGCCTCTTGGCCAGTCTGTGCCAGGTAGTAAAAAATTGCTTCTGTCTCTAATGACAGTCTGATTTTAGACTCCTAGTGCCTCTCCCATGACACTGGTGAGCTTTTCTGATACACTGGAAATTTTATTAGTACCAGAGGGGCTGACAGATGGATTTCAGATTTATTGAAATGGATATTCCTGTAGGAGTAAAGGATCAGTGCTATAAGCAAGTATTAGAATCCAGTGTGGTCCCAGTTTCAGTTCTGAAAGCTGTGTTCCCATGTAACTTTTCATCCTGTATAGCAGAAGTAATTCACCTTCTTCCAAGGGTTTGCTGTTCAGTTACAAGGCTCAAAAGAGCTCAAGGATTTTGAAATTACTCAGGAGTCTGCACTATTGTTGTGCAGTGTCCCAGGCATGGTCAGCTCAGCCTTCCTGCCTTACCAGTGAGATTCTGAACCTGCCAAGGGAAGAGGGGCACAGAGATACTGCAGTTATCACAGTGACTGCCACTTTAAGAGATCTGTGACAAGCCTTCTCAAGTGCTCAACAGGTAAATTTCTTGAAAGATCTATTTCTGCTGTTCTACAATAATAAAGTATTAATAAAAGCTAGTAAAAACAGGAGAAAGAACACTCTGCTTCCCCTCTGATGCTGGCTTTGTGGGTTTCAACCCTTCAAGGTCCTTTATGAAGACTATTCATTGTATGCAGTTCTGTTGAACAGGTGGAAGTCTTCACAGAGAAAGAGAAATGTATACATTCAGGATTAGATGTATTTTGCAGATAAGTTACACCTGTATTCTCTTCACAAAATGTTTGACTCTAATTTCAGGCTTGATGGTGTTGGATGTTCTTCTGTCTTTCCTGTTTTCTGTGCAGGCTGTCTGAGGTGTTGCATGGCAAGCTGCTCATCTCTGCTTATACTGTGCCTCCTGCTTACCCTGTGTCCCACCTGCTTCTTCTGCAGGAGATTGTTTGGCTTGCATGTTTGTATTACATGCTGGCAAGTATTATTTCTTACAGTAGCTAATGATTTCCAGCATTCTGTTCTTCAAATGTTTGGGAGTTATTGCAGACTAATAGTTTTTATTGCCACTGGCATTGTATTTTATTTATTGACTGCCAGAAGCAATATGATGGTTTTTATAACTCCATTAGAATATACTTAGTGTATTTAAAATTCAAATATCGAGTCAGTTACAGATTCTTTTGATTTAATACGTTTCTTTTCAATCCAGTAACCTGACCACTATCTTCAGAATTATCTCACTTTTAAATATTGAGCTGTTCTTGCTAAAGACTGAGATGTCTAATGACATAGATTTTATACTGTTGAATACAAAAAATCTGTACGTTATTTCTTTTTTCTCTGTAAGGGCTAATGGACAAAGCTTCAAAGGGCTAATGGCAGTGCTTCTTCTTTAACTGGAGGAATTCCTATTCCTGTGCATTTAAATTAATCTTCAGAAAAGTGAAAGGAGTATAATTATAATTTAAAATCCTTCTTGTTCTTTCTCTAAAAAGCAGGAAGGAAACTCTCCGATGGCAGGTTTAAAGAGGCAGCCTATGTTACTTTTGAATAATGAGGGTGATGAGGTTTCTCTGTGTTAGTTGCAATAATTACAGATTTTTTTCAATAATCCTACCTAGTAGTGCTGGCTGGGAGACCAAATAAAATTTGATATATTGCCATAGAAGACTGGATCACAATGTGTTGTTTGGAGTGTCCTCCCCCTCCCTCCCCACCTGTCCCCAGTGCTATAAGGAGGTCCAGGAGGATTTGGCAAAGCTACTTAGAAGGATAAAGGAAGCTCTTCAGAGTTGGTTAAGTTGTTATTGCAAATCATTGTGAACATTTCAGTAAGTCAGTATGAAGGAGGTATGTTTCACATTGAAAAATGCTTGGGAGATGCACACAATTTAAAATAGATGCCCTATCAGAAGGTTATTCATACAATATATTAAGTTCTAATGTCATAAATTCTTAGGCATATCAGTGGAGGGAGAAAAGCCTGCAAATGTCCTGACAGTTTGTGACGGCAATGAAAAGTATGCAGGTGGTGTGGAAGCTCTTTTGGGTTGCTTATGCTGAATATGTCTATTAAAACACCCAATAGGTTATGGTGTTTCTGGAAACATGGGATTTTCTGGTCATAGTGATCTGTTTATTCCCAGATAGAGGCTTTTGTGAATATTTGTTAATTGTGTGTTTCTTCACATAAAGAATGCTATAAACAATCTAATCCTAAGGAATACATACCGGGATGTAGCCCAAAGCTTATTTATTCCAGTATCATGTCTTCAGCAATGGACAGGTGGAGTAACAGGGCCGGCATAATGTGGTACTGGCCCAAAATACTTTCCCAGCTTCCAGTTTTAAGTTCAGATATTTCCTCAAGGGTGGAGCCCTTATAACAGGTAGCCCTCAGTGGGTTTAATTTGTTCGGTGGCTGAATGAATGTGTGTGTGTTGGTAGCTCCTGGCAGCAGGAGGTTCTGGGGGTTAACTCTGTGTTAGATGGAGCACCACTGCCTTTGGTTTGTTGGGCCCTGTCAGGCAGAAATGCCATTTATTGCTGGCTAACTCCTGTATTGGGATTGAAGGAGCAAAGCAACCCTCGTTTACCTTCAGTCTGTGTGTCTTTCAGTCTTCTGGGCTTTGCAGGCACAGCCCTCCAGAAACACGGGGAATTTTCTATAAATTATGTGGGATTGAACTAAATGCATGTCTAAAGTTGTATGTTGAAAGGATTAGAACTTGAATTTGCTCATCAGTTTTTCTGGCCAGCAGTGTAAAATGTAGAAATCAGGGCAGTGTGTTGCATACGTGTTTGCATAAGGCTGCGTGCAGTGTGTGAACTCGGGAGGGCTGCCTGTGTGCTTGTGGAGAATCGCTGCTTGCCTAATTTTTGCCAGTTCTATTAATTTGAATTTGATAGTGCACAAATCCTGCTTGTAAGAAGGCCAACGCTCCTGTCATGTTCTCTCCCTCTGGTAGCTGCGACAATTAGTTAATATGTGCATCAACCCGGATCCGGAGAAGCGCCCAGACATCACCTACGTGTACGATGTAGCGAAACGGATGCACGCACACACCGCCAGCAGCTGAGCAGCCAGCAGAGCCCAGCAAAGGAGCAGCAAGAACCAAGTGCTTTAAATAAATCATCCCACCTCTCTGTGTGTGTTACACAAATGTAATTATTTGAAGCTTACTGTTGTGCTTTGAATTGTAAACCAATTTATATACAGGCTTTGTTGTTTTCTGTTTATTTCTGGGTTTTGTATTTTTTACTAACTTGCAGTTGTACAACAGGTTTAAAGCATAATTTTAAGATGCTGTGAACCACTGTTTCCATGTTAGTGGGTTCAGGTATACTTTCTGTAATAACAAAATTGTATTCAGTTGGGCCTCAGTTCTAAAACACAGTTGCACTTTTGCACATGATACAGATATTAGGCTTATTATCAAGAAGCAAAATGTCTGAATCTCACACCTTTTTAGTGATTGATGGAAAGTATGAATAAGCACAGTTAACTTTATTTTAATCTTTGTTCCAAGAGGAACGGAATTATTACAGGAGCTTATTGTATTTTATATTGAATTGTAGTTTGCAGTTCTTGCGGTAAGAGTAGACAAGGAATAGAATTAGTTCTCTGCTTGCCAAATGCAGTGGAAAATTAATTTCAGGAAAAATTGTCATGCTGAAATTTTTGTAACATCCCCTTTTTTTTTGTTAGTCTCTCATAATACACAAAACATTTGTTGGAGATTTTCTGGGAAGATTTAAGGTGTTGATTCAGCAATCTGGTCGTTTTCAACAGACTTGTGCAGCACTGCCCTGCGGCAATGGGAGTCTGCATAGTTCAGTCTTAAAAACATTCAGATGCTTCTTGTAGCCAATAGAGTTCTTTTGTGGCTGTCCTTTGAGCAGGTCTGATTAAAAGATGTGATCTTTAAGTCACAACTTCCCAACTATTTGTGTATATGTCACTGTTTGTAGATTTTTGTGTTTAAAATAATTTGAGTGGCCTTACGGTATTTTTAAATTTTAATTTTTTTTTCTAAATAGTGAAATCTTTTGGCAAAGAAATAATAGTCTAATATAACACAAAATGTATTCTACATAAATATATGATCTTTGTATACTGTATACTGAGACTTAGTTTTATATTTAGCAGAAGTAAGTTACAGCTTTTATGTTTAAGAGAAAGTTGCCATGCCTTAATTTGGGAAATAATTATATATTCAAACTGTCTTACAGATACTTTATTAGCTTAAAAGGAAATGCTGAATATTTTTGTTAGACCTTAGTGCCTTTTAGGGTAGGCTTATATAACATTTTCATTGTTAAGGAAGGAATGTGTCTTGTTTTTAAATGTGGTAAAAATGGAGAGTGAAATGAAATTCCTCGAGTTTCAAGACTGAACTTTTTTTACGGAACTGTCAAAAGGTAATTATTATCAGTGATAACATCTAAGGAGCTCTTAGTGTCAGTTAAATCTTATTCTTTATGTGGGTGAAATAAAAGCAGCAATATGTACATATGCATATAGGTTCTAGATGCAGTCACATCCCTGCATTCTCAGATTTTTTTTTTTGCTTGTTTGTTTCTCTGTGCAGCTGTAATTTTTATTTGATATAATGCTCAAAGAATAAAAAAACTTTGTGGAGTTTGTGTTCAAAGAAGGGTCAGGGCTGTTTTCAGTTTTGTATTTTTTAAAACTACAAATACTATGAAAATTTTGTTTGGAAAAAAAAGGAGTTTTTAGATGGTATGTGCCAGATCATCAGTTTATCTTAATATATACTTTTTTATTTTTTGCTTCCAGGTTTTGTAGGACAAATTGTATGAAACCGTAGTTTTGTCACTTCTGTGTGCACTTAACCTTATAGAACTTCAGTGGAACAGTTTGTTGGAAAGAATTTTGGAAAGGTTTGCATTTAGCAACCTCTAGACTTGTTTTCATTTGTTAAATGGTTATATAATTTAAAACATGATGGTTATATTTTGTAACAATGTTTCACATGTCATAGAATGAAATGCTTTGTATTGAAAGAGGCAGCAAAATATTTGCTTGACTGCCAGAATTAGTTCTTAATATGCACAAGTACTCAAATAATTTTTTTTTTCTGAAATGTGCTGGAACATTTAAAAATCCCTGAAAAACTCCCCAAATGTAATGCAGGCTATCTAATATTATGCATAAAGTATTGAACTTTTTCTGCTAGAAACTGCTGGTAGATATCCCTCCGCTGGAAGGGTATGTTGAGTAAAAGAATCATGAGTTAAGAGTTAGCAAATGTGCATACTTAAGGAGAGTTAGCAAATGTGCATGCTTAAGGATTTAAATTTTTTTAGCAATGTGGGGGTTTTTTTTAGTATTTATGACTAAATATTGTGCTGAGGAAAAGAAATAGTTGTTCCTGACTTAAAATCTGTGAAATGAATGGTGCCCCTGATTTTGGTACCAAACTCTGTAATTAAAAAGCCAGTGTGGGTTAATAGAACTGCTTACATAAGTGGGGATTGTAGAATCTCTCCCTAAACTAAAGTACCTGGTAACGTATGAAAATGATAAGTCTTGTTATAACACTCCAATGCATGCTATGTGTTTATAAGAGATTTTCTTTTCTAAACCACCATCCTATTTTTCATATGTTGATGATAACATTTGGCACTATTTATTTTAAGCTATGGCATTATGTGTTTATTTTCTTTAAAGAAAACATGTTACATTTCTACCCAAAATGTCTGACCAGTTTCTCCTTTTATTTCAGTAATGCTCCAGTATTAACTTGTTGTCAGGAGTGAACTTTCTTGTGCTTTGAATGACGTTGCATAAAATCCCTTTGTCTCAAAAGCTCCCCTGCTGTGCAGTAATCCAACAGAAATAAAACATACAGATATTAAATATAATGTAAAAATTATAGTGTTTCTATTATATTTTTTCAAACTTTTCTTTTTTAGATATATATATATGTGTGTGTTACAGTAGATGCTGCCTATCGTGTGGACAACTTACTGCTTCCAGTAGTTGATTCTAGGTGATTTCTTGACTGTAACAAAAGACAGTACACTAAAACAAATTTCATTTTTGTATTATTTGTTAAAAGATTATCTAAAAATACTATATCCAATATATTGTGTATTTTAAACTAAAATTTTAAGTTAAATTTAAAATTATTTTCAAGCCATAGTAAAATATGTGATAAAGCATAAAAATAAAGAGCTCCCATTATGGCCTCAGTCCTGTGAGCTCTTGTTTATATTTCTGGTTTTTATGTAATTTCAGTAATTTTGAGTGAACCACGTCTACACACACAAATAGACAGTAATCAGTAAGGTAGATAGAAATTATGTGCTCAGCTCACTTTTTATACTCTGTGTGTCACTGGTTTGGTAGCAGGGAATAATTTGGGTTTCTTCCCCCTCTTCTGTTGCACTCCTAATGATCCAGCTCCCAATTGTACAAGCAGGCAATAGAAGTGTGTTGTCTTTTTGTAATGAGCAGAAACTTTAAAAACATGCCAGTATAGCAGAAGATGAAATGCAGTATTAGAAGTGTCTGAGAAGGCTGGTGTTTTATTCATGCTCATGATTAAGAAAGCCATAGAGTGAAATTCTTGACAGAGGCTTGGAAATGGAGAGGAACTTTTATGCCAGTGGTTCTCAGATACCTCTGAATGGGACCCAGAATCGCAGTGATGTTTGTTTGCAGTAACCTGTCTGCTTCATCTCTTATCTTTGCTGTTATACAGTGTGGTGAGAATCTTAACAGCTGAGTTGGAGTGCTGGTGAATGCTGCATTGGCTGTGTGAGCTGGCAGGAACAGGAGGTGATGTGAGGGAGAGTCAGTGAAGGCCTTCTGGTCTTGTTTTGTGAAGACATAAAGGTGCTGGATGGCAGAGGTCAAATCACTGTTTTTCCATAATTTTTAATAGTCTTTAATAGTGGTTACTTCAACAGTCAAAATTTTCCCAACCCAGCCATATCCCCACACTAGCCAGCCAGTGGCAGTGTTGGCGGTGGTCTTTTGAATTTCTGATCTCTGGTTTGATCTGAGTGAGTAAATCTTTCTGGCAAGGAGGGAAATAGAGGTGTGGACCCTGCCTGGTGGGGTGCTACTTAAGTTTCTGAACATGACTCAAATATAGATGTTTAGAGTTGTTTTTTAAACTTTATTCCCTTCTCTGAGGCTTTTAAAAAAGTATTTTCCATTCATATTCACCACTAAAGTTCTATGACTCCTGGCTTCTGCTTTGTCAGTCCTGTTGTCAGCCCTACCTTCTTCCTGGTTTGAAGTCCTCTGTGTCTAGTTTTCCTGGTGGTTATTAGTTGGCATCTTTCTTTGTGAGTTTGCTATACTCAACCCATTTGTGTCTTTTTAAATTTCATCCCTCCCTGTGAGCAAGCCCACTTCCTTTCCCTGATCAGTACTTTAATCCTTTGTTCTTCGTTCTGTTTTTCCAGCCCAATGCCTGTGATTTCTAGTTTTAGATAGATTTTTCTCACTGCCTCAGTCATTCCCATGACCTTGTCTTTACTAAATACTGTTCACTTTATTATCTCTCATTTCTAAATTCCCTTTCTCTGATCACTACCTGCTCTCTTTCAGCTTATCTGTCTTTCTCTCTCCTCTACCCTGTCACTCACTCCTTTTGGGATCTCCAGTCTATTAACCTTTTTGACTCCTTCATCTTCACTGCTGCCTCCTTCCTTCATTGGCCTCACTTCTTTTTACTCACTGGTCTTTATTTTTATCTCTGTCTGCTTCTCTGTACATGGTTTCTTTGGCTGCTTCTCATGCTGCCCTGTCTCCATTCCTCCCTCCAGACATACTCTCTTGTAATTTCTTAATTTCCATTCCAGCCTTTTTGAATATCTGAAGAGTGTGCCAGCACAACACAGCTTTGGACTCAGCTTTGCCTTACCTGCTTCAGTGCTCTTCCCAAATGGACTTTTTAAACACTTTTATCTCACCTTTTTTTTCTTGTTGAGCTTGCATGCAGATCTGCTGTTCATATTCGTTCTCCATTTGTTCTTGACACAAAATCTTCAATCCTGATTTTGTTGTATGACAAGATCCTTTTCAAAATTGTTTTTATTCTCAGGATCTGTTTCTGAACTGAGCTCCTCTGCCTCTTAACTGTGCAAGTTTGCCCCTTTTATTTCTGTATCTTTTATGTCTCTCATTCCTTTCATTGAATGACTTTTTCCTTCAGTAGCAACCGAGTTTCTCTTTCATCTGTCTTTAAGGGGGTGGCACCATCATTGTAACTGTTTCTGGTTTTTAATACTTTGTCCTTTTTTCTCCCTCTCATCTAATTTCATGTACCTAAACACCCTCTCTCCAGTTTGTTTTGTAATTTTTTGTTACGTTACACTTTATTTGAATGCCCCAAAAATCTAGTGCTTCTCCCCCGTAGTCTGGTTCTCCCATGGTTCTGTCTCCAGATTAGTATCCAGCCAGCCTCAGACCTGTTCAGATTCAAAGACCTAATTTTTATTTCTATTTTCTAATATCCCGACAATTTTACTTGCCTGTTTTCCAAGGCCACAACCTTTCTATCTCTGACACTTCTCCCATGCCTGCGTATCAAATGTCTCAGAGTTAGATGTATCAGAATCCAGCCCTCTTCACTATCTGTTCTTTCTTATCTTTTATCTTCACTGATTTAACCTCTGTGTCATTTAGGCTTCTTTTCTCCCTTCAAAGTATCAAAATTGACAGGACTAAACTGTCATTGGGCTTTCACTGTTTTGTGTGCTGAAGAAGGAACTCCACCAAATTACTACTTGTTCTGTGTTTTAAAGAGACCTGAATCCCACAAATCTGATCTTTTTTCAGTACTGTAGAGTTGGAGTAGATTGTTTGTCCAACTATGTCGAAAGTCCTTGAATTTGGGCCTTTAGTTTTCAGATAAAGAGATTTTTTTCCCTTAATTGCTTTGTATTTACTGTGTGTAACTTTGTCTTGTCTTGTTGCTGCACATACAGCTAACAGTTGTTTTCCTGCTATAGCAACTCGATTTTGGTGCTTTTAACTAACTATTCCTTGAAATAAGAACATGCCCAAGAGCTTCCCTGGCTGGACCCAGAGTTGGGCACAACATTCCTCTCTGTTCCTGTGCCACCCAGACCCTCCAGGTGCAGGACTGAGCTCAGTGCTCTGCTGCTTCTCTACCCACGTTACCCTAACATAAAGCCAAACCAAAGCTTTCTCTCTGGTGGGTGCATGGTTTTCTGTGTGGGTGCACGATCTGACTTCACACTTTTAGCAGGCTTTCAGAGGGGGAAGATTGTGTGTTTGCAGAGATTCACTGGTGGTCAAATTGTCTGGCATTTGACTGCTCATAATTATCCTGAGGTAGGTTGAGACTGAGAAACAAAAATCTCTGTAAAACAGAAGTTTGGTGTTTTGGAAATGTCATGTTTGGTGTGGGTATACACACATTTATTGACTTTTTATTTGCACCAGAGTAATTACTTTGTTTTAGAGGATCAGTTGTTTGCTGGCACAAAAAAGGTTTCTAGTACTTTTCAGGTTTTATATTTATTCCTGGTTGCCTGCTTGTATCACATTATGCAGTTCGTTCTTCTACAGCTGCTGTAGTGATGGGTGTCAGCCTTATAATCTTCTGTCTAATTGCAATTTTCTGTCATATGGAATTAAAAATAGGAAATTGAGTCCTTCCTGATAGTTCCACTTGGTTTTCATTTAAACCCTAGCAATAGAAAGAGGTCTCAACCGGAAGAGAAATGGTCCCCAGGATAAAGTAGATGTTCTGGGATTCCTTACTTCCTTTCCACCTCCCAGCCTCTGTTTCTCTGGCTTCCCTGGGACACTTGCAGGGAATATGGCACTGCCAGTGTGTCAAGGGCCAATAGGAGCTTTCTCAGTGTGGACAGGAGATCTCTCAGTTGAAAATGATTAGGAATATATTTGGAATTGTTGCACGGCTGGTAACTGCAAATGTGTAAAGAGCAATTAAAAAGTCTGTGTTTGCTGTTAGAAGAAGAATTTTAAATCATGTTGAGGCCTTTTGTGTTGGTAGTCTTCAGTACACTTAATTTGCTGCTTGTTTCTTTGATTTCAGTCATGGATTATTGTAAAGATGATTCATTAAAGATAAATGTTGTTTTTTGTTGGGAGTGGGAAAACAGGAGGCATTCACTGATTTGTTTGAATTTGGCTGCTGATTGTGCTTGAATCAAATTTTATAATCATTCAGATTGGAATGGACCTTGAGAGAAGTCTCTAGTCCAGCTTCCTGCTGAGAGCCAAGTCAGTGCTGAATTCAGAGCAGGGCTTAAGGCTTCAGCAAGATCTAGAAACCCTCAAGGGAGAGTGATTGAGCAGCTTCTGTGGGCAGCCTGCTCCAGTGCCTCCTGTAAACCTTGTTTGCCTTGTGTGCAGCCAGAAACTCCTCAGTTACAAGTTGTGGCCATTCTTTGTTCTTTTGTCACTCCTCAAATATTCTTCGTATTGCAAAAAGGTAAGTCAAGTATTGGAACAAAGAGAGAATTTAGGATGTTTTATTTTCTGGAAATTTGTTATTGCTAACAAATATGTTCACGTAGTACTTCTGCATCCTGTATGACGTGTACACCATACTCATTTGCAACTCGAGTGTAAAATAAAACTTTTGGCAGTAAAACTTGATACAAATGTTCTGTGGTGTTTATAGCCTGGATTTTCTCAATTGTTACCTTTCAAATCTGCTACATGTTTCCTGGCAGATCACAGTTGTGCCCACCATGGTGAAGCAGGGAAGTTGGGATCCTGAAAATAACTCTTGATTCTGTTTTGTGGAGCCTGCTCTGGGGAAGGGAGCTTACACTGGGGATGGGATGGGAAGAGAATGGAGCCAGCAGGGGTCAGATCACTGCTGGTTATGGGAATGCTACTTTAAACTCAAGTGTTGGTGGAAACTTGCTTGGAGAGATTTATCAAAATTGAAATTAGAGGAGGAAAATGAGTGGAGCAGGGGCAGCTTTCAGAGCAGTAGTTTTTTTGTTTGGTTTTTTTTTGGTAAGTTTTGTCCTGTATTAAACAAGAACTTGAAACTTCTGATGACAAACTTCTTGGGAGCAAATAAAAAATATGACAGATTCAGTTTCAAATTTGTCACGTTCTTTGAGGAAACAATTTCTGTAAACCGAGAATAATTTCTTGATGTTATAAAATATAATTTAACAGTTACCAGTCTGGCAGGACTGTGTGTCCTTCTTGTACTGAAGCTTTTAAAAGTGTTCAATTGTTAAAAAAAAATAAAAGGAGTGGCAGATGATTCAGAGCTTTTGTGGGAGAATAATTGAGAAGGTAATTATCAAATTTGGTATGCATTTTTAACTTTTTAACCACTTTTAAATTCAGTATGCATTTTTATCAATAATAATTTTTGTTCCTTGTTCTGGAACAAATCATCATTTTAGATTCTGATTTCCGCATAATGTGATGCGTTAGGGGTAAAATTCTTCCTGCTGTACTTTTCCTTCCTGGGGAAAGAGTTTTCCATCAGTGTAGTTGCACTGATTTCAGTCTCCAAAGAAGGATGCCATGCTTGAGTCTGGGGTGAGCAGTTAAAACGCTGCTGCCTGTGGCTCTAAGGCAGAAGCACTGCTAGCCAGGCATAAGACAACTTTCTGAGGACTACCTTAAAAACTTCTGTTGAGTTGGCAGGGTAGAAAGGGATCCTAAAATGTTACTGTGGAGAGTGTTTTTAGTGTTGTGGCCTCTGAGACAGCCTTTGGAAATATGGGGGCCTTCAGCTGCAGGATGCACTAGGCTGAATTAAAAGGAAAGGCTTCTTGTCCTTTCTCCTTTAGCTGAGAGGTCTGGACTGCATGTTTGGGGCTGAAACAGAGCCTGGCTGAACACTCTTGCCTCGAGTAGGAGAGTTTTTATAGGTAGGTTGCATGGAACATCCAATAATAATAAGTCAGTAATTTGAAGAACCATATGCAGTTACGCTATTTCCATAATTCAGTTGTTCCACTCCAGAGCTTACATGGATACAGAGATGACTTCAACTGCTCTATCCTTTTATCACAGAAACAGGACAAGGGTTCCCCTCTTTCGTGGTTGTATTTTCCTGTGGTTTTTTGTTGTTGGTTGTTATTGTTATATGTTGTTGGTGGGTTTTGTGTGTTTGCCAAACACTTCTCACCTTAAAATGATAATAAAAATTGTTCAATAAATGTGAAATTTATATATATTTACACACACATAAGCAAGGCTTACAGAGCACTGCATTCTTCTTTGTAGCAAACCTTTGTAAGTGGATCTGTAGTCACACAGATGCTGTTGGCTGCCCTTGGCTGTCACATGGCACTGCTGTGAATGTGAACATCTTTTCTTTGTTCAAATCTAAGGACTGATCCTAGGAACATAAAATGCAAGGTGTATGCCTTTAACAAAAATTTCCTCATACTGCAAAATGAGGCAATTACTTGGCTTTTGCAGAGCCCTGTGTCCTGTGTGTGGGTACCTGTGGTAAGCCTGGCCGGGAGCGAGGCTGGCGCTGGCTCCAGCATCATTAACTGGGAGCCTGCTGACACTGGCCATTGATCCAGCAGCCAGCACGGGGCCTCTGGGCTGCTGAGTTTCCTCCCCCAGCTCCTGCTCCTCCCTGGGGATAACCAGTTGGAAGGAATGACCCACTTGCCTGGAGTTTGGAGAAGCAGTGGGCAGTTCACTGTGAATTGTCAGCTAAAGCAAAAGGGCAAAGGATCGTGTGTGTGACCCTTATCTGTTATTGGTGTTCTGTTGCTGTAACGCTGGGCCATCCCTCACAATGTCACAAATCCCAAGAAGACCTTGTGAGACTCCACCAATGCAATAACTGGAAAGCTGTCATCTTTACAGCAGTAATGATACAAAAGGGTGCTGATGGTTTTGAGCTAAAATGCTTTTGAAAAAAGTTCTGCCTGTTTAGTAAGTGTTTATGATGGTAAGCAATCTATGTATAAAACTATATTTTATTGTAGAATTGCTTTATTTTTTGTTTTCTGAGAGTGCACATGTTGATGACAGTGGTCCCAAATGGATAGAAACAGATGGATGTTCAGGTAATATCCATGAAGTTGAACATATTACTTCTTATATGTACCATATTCTTCCCATCTATTGTTGCCTTCAGTCTTGGATGTTTTCTGTAAACAGCACTGATAGCTCTAAAAACTGTCACAGGTTTTATAAAAGGCAACTTATACATACACTGTGTATTCGAACAGTGTGGTATGAGAATTTTGTGCATGTTTTGCAATTAATGATTTATATTTCTTTTTTTGTATGAAAGTTAAATTAGACACGGTATGATTTTTTTTAAAGTAAGTAGTATTCAAGTGCCTTTATAATGATCAGAATCCCATTGTAACTAAGTGGTGTGTCTGTGTGAGAATATTTTCTGTATTGAGCACAGGTATATCTGCAGTGTTTTGCCTCACAGCTTGATTTGGAATGCTGGCAGCCATTTGCCTGCAGCAAAGCACCTTCCAAATGTATAACTTCTTGCTTTATGGGGTTCTTGTTGGAACTTGGCCCTTTTATTTCCTCATGATATTCAATTTCTGGCTTTGTATAGGACCATCAAGCTACTGCTAAAAGAACTAGAAAAAGAAAGTAGATCATAATTGTAATTTATTTCACAGTAATTGAGCATAAAATTCTGTGCTTAAAATGCAGTCCTAAAACACAACTTCCTTTTAAATCAGAACCTCTGCAGTTCTCTCATAAACTTTAAAATATTGTCAGCATTATATCTTTACATACTTCATAATTTTATGTAATGAAAACTTGAAATAGAAATTCTGTTTGAGTGCATGAAGTGCCTCAGAGTTTAAATTGCAAGAAATCAATCGTGTTCTTCAGACCTCTCAATAATTGTCTTTATATTCATTCTTTAAGGTCCTAGCTAAGTTGAAATGCAGTATTTCATTCCTGACATTTAATCCATTAAAATGTCCTTGGAGATGTATTATTCCCTTAAAATAATTTACGTGTCCCCTACAATGAACACAGACTGCTGGAGGTATTTCAGAATAATTTTTGCTCTGCTCCAGAATATAACTAATTTCAAAAGAGGCATGTATATGTTTCCTATTTATATAATTGTCATATGAAAACCATGTCGTCATAGTCTCAGGACTACTTTTTGTTGTCATATTTGTTAAAGTATCAAACTCTTAACAGATCATGATTGCATGAATTAACATTGTACCTTTGGCTGTTCTGCTTGTGTGGCATTTTGTTCAGTTTGTAAATGAGCAAGAGTGGTACTTCTGGGGTCAGCCTGCCCAGAGTTATTAAGATCCAGTAGATCTGTCCATCTGCACTGTCAGTGTGACAAGTTCCTACAAGACACGGACCCCTGAAGGAGAGGGAGGCTGGTTCTGGGGGAGGCTGTGGGATGAGCTCCCCCTCCAGCAGCCGAGCTTGTGCAGCCTTTGCCCGAGCTCTTGCCTGGCCACGGGTGTTTTACAAGGAGGGAAGTGCTGGCTGGGTCATGTAAGGTGTGTGGCATGGGAATACCTGTTCCATGGATGCCCATCTTTGACTACCACAAAGAGACTTGATTATTCACGTGTGCTGAGCATTTATTATGTGGATGTGGGTGTTGTAGACGCTTTTAAACTGGGTGTCTCAGAAAATAATTTCGCTGTCATTGGAAAGCCTGATCTGCTGCTCAGTATGGAAAAACATGGCACACTTTTACGCTAATGACCCTGTATTGTACAGTTTGACCCTAATTATGTCTCCCTTTCCATTTCATTTTTGTGTGCAACTTGCACAGTGCAGGCTTCCATCATGTTCCACACAGATGTTCCCAGGCAGAATATTTCACAGCAAATTGTCTGAGTGAGCAGGAGTCCTGGTTCCTGCTCTTCTGGAGTGGAGCCAGTTCCTACAGTGCTTCTGGCCTGTTTTTAGCATTCCCAATTTCTGTGGGACCCTGCATTTCACACGGTGCTTAGCTGGTGGTTCTGCATTTTGCCCTTAGCTTTGCTCCACCCTGCACTTTGAGAATCTTCTCTTCCAATGTTAGGCCCTTTTCACAGCATCGGGCTTGGTGACCTTTGCTTATTCTCTTGTAATTTTGTGCTTGCTTTCTCAGACACCTCTGCTGTGATTTGAGGGTGAGATGGCTTTGGTGATTCCTTTCCCCATCTCCCTAGTGGGACACAAAAATCAATTTCTATTCTGGGAATCTGGTAGCATTGCAAACTGCTTTGCCAGAGTCCCGGTCCCATAGAAGCTGGGCGAGGAGCCACTGAGCAGGCTTTGTTAGCTCAGCTGAGCACAAAGGATGATCACCAAACAATTTGCACGTGGCAGCTGGTGAGAAAATTGAGAGGCCACAGTATGGAGGATTTTGAAAATTTTGAAAATTTGCATGAGTGAAGATCTCAAGTTGTGCTCCAGGACAGTGTGGGATTAGATCTTAAGCAAACACTCTTGTGAAGAGTATTTGTGCAGCGTTACAAGGAGCAAAACAATTACCCAGAGGATAGCACCTTTCAAAATAATTGCTATAATTTGGCTAGTACTAGTAAACTTCCTGTTTTCTCTGTCTGTATTGTCTCCATTAAGACTCACTGCAGAGCAAAGCAAACAGTGATTTCTTTTTTCCTGAGAGATTATTTTGTTGATAAATGTGGACTGTATAAAAAGGAAGGATTTTTCTTGCTTCTATAATAAATATACTTCTCTTTGATTCAGCACTAATCTTTAAGAACAAATGAGGATACAGGCAGGCTTTTTTTTTTTTTTTTTTTTCAGATAGCACTGCCTTTTACTGTTGCCAGCAAAGATAACTGCATGTTTGGTTATTATTCCATAATAATTTTATTAGAACATGTAGTTTCTTTAGCTTTTCTTTCATCACAAGATCTGCTGCCTTTAAAGGAAAATATAAAGAGCAGCAGTGTTTTGCAGAATCATATTTGCTCTGAGATAGATGTTGTCTTTCACACAGCTACCAATACACAAATACTGAAATGCTTCAAAATCCTTGAATCTGCTTAAGAGATTGGTACATTACTCATGCTCACTTACTTTTGTGGATCAGTATTTCATGGTCTATTTACTAATACAAAATGAATGTTGCTATTTTTGGCTTAAAATGTGGTGGGTTGGTGGTTTTTTTCCTTTCCCCAGTTTCTAACAAATTGCTGCTTTTGATTTTTCAGGCTTGATGGGCCACTGGCATTGGCAGGTGGTGGAATGACACAATGCAATATGATATGCCAAAGTAGTTGGGCATCACTTGTCATCTTGTAGACAAGTGAGGCAGAGGAAATAAGAGAATACAGGAGTCTCTCAAATATGCAGGCAAAAAAAGGGATGTCTTCCATAAGATAGAAATCTTTTTCTAGAACTGCCTCCTTCCAACTTTTCCCCAGAGTGGTGCAGTTTCTGTGGTATTCTATCTACACCATATTTGAGGTGTTTTAAATGAGTAAGGAAAACATTTTACCTGTAATAAATAGCTCCATGTATAATTTCACTTTTCTTTAGATTCTTTTTTGCTTTCTGTAGTGCGAATAAGAGACCATTAAATATAGTAAAAATGTAAATAATGATCTTTAATTTTACAGCCTATGCTAAATGCAATATATAAGCATTTAGCCTAGACTGAAGAATTGTTCTGTTCACTGCAGTTTCATAATGATTGCTTGGCTTTTGACCAGCTGGGATTATTCTTTTTGTTTCAGGCAGAGCCATACCTCAATCATTTGTCCAAGTTGTTCAAAAGTACAAATGCTTATGCATGGATTTAAGGGGGAGGTGGCTATGAGCATGTTTCTTGATTTTTGATCCTTCTAGGACAGCATGTTGACAAATACTTAGGAAATTTCTACCTCAAATTATCTGTTTTCTCCTGAAGTTTGAGCTTTACAAAAGCTTTATGAAATCCATCACAAGGTATTGGTGCAAATAGGATGAGATGGAAGAGCAGCCTATGTTTGTCCATCATGTTCTTCCCACCTGTGTGTGCAGGGGCACGAGTGAAGGGGCAGATGCAAGGGTGGTAAATCCTGCAGAGGAGCAGCCTGGTGCATGCTCCGGGACAGCTCCCGCAGGGCCAGAGCTGTGCCTCGTCCCCCTGGCACTGCTCGGCTGCATGGCTGCTCTCCTGGATGCTCCCGGGGTGTGCAGGAGATCCATCCCCGCTGCAGGGGCTCTTAACCTCTCCCAGGGGTTGTGGGACACACCTGGTGCAGGTAGCTCAGTTTGCAGCTGCAGGCTGGGATGTATGTTGGG
>VXAX01006188.1:19889-36717 GCA_013399835.1 Leptocoma aspasia | reverse complement strand
AAAAAAAAAAGAAAAATAGAAACACGAAGAAAATCTGGTGGTTATTGTGCTCTTGTAAGATAAATAAATAAGCCGGTGCGAGCCCGGGGAAAGCAGGGCCCATTTCCAGGAATCCCAGCCCTTGGGGCACGGGGGGGAGTTGGTGTTTTTTATATAACAGAGTCCGGCAGGCAGCGAAGGGAGGGTTTGGGGGGGTTATTTTTTCTTTTCCCCCCGCCTTCCTCTGTACTTCCCTGCCATGTTTGCTTGGCTTCATGCACGGCTGCTCCGGCCCGAGCTGGGAATGGGGCTGGTTTCTCCCAGCCCACGCTCGCTCACCTGCTGCAGGAGGGACCCGGCGTGGAAAACCCTGCTGGGGAGCGCTGGGAATTTGGGATCGGGGTTGGGGGAACCCCCAGATCCGCGTGGGGATGGTGGTGGGGAGTGTGCTGAGGCGTGGAGGGGAGATGGGTGTTTTGGGAGGGATGCTGGGTTTGCTTCCTGAGGGATTCTGGGTTGGCTTCCCGAGGGATGCCGGCCCTGCTGCGTGTTTTCCGAGGGATGCCGGCCCTGCCTGCCCGCCCTTATCAGTAGGAAACTGCACCGGGGTGGAGCTGGCTGCAGCGGGGCCATCCAGCATCCGGGTGTTTGGGATGGAGCCCTGATTCCAGCCAGGGATTTGATTTTATCGCTTTTTCCAGCTCGAGTTGGTGGCACGTGTGTGTTGCTGGTCCCCCCCTGCCCTGCCCTGCCCTGCCCTGCCTGGCCCTGCCCAGGGTTCCCTGTTTTCCTGGAAGAGCCCCTTGGGATGATGTGGTGGGTCACCAGAGCAGAGGGGACATTGCCAGGGCCCAGGGTGGGGTGGCCTGAGCAGCAGGACAAACAGGGAAATGGGGCTGGGGAGGCCACACTAGGGGTGTCCCCCTCAGAAAATCCACAGTGCTGAGGGGAAAAACATCCTCTGGCTCTTCCCGTGTCGTGGAGTGTTGGAATGGGGAGCTGGGGGTCTGGTGTGATGGGATCTCATCCCTGCATTGATGTTTCTCCCTCCTTTCCTGAGGTGCAGACAGCAGGGATGGAGCTGCCACATCCCTGTCCCCTCCGTGGGCACAAAAGCTCCCATCTGGAGTTTTTGGGGTGGTTTTAGAGGGCACCTCAAGCTGGACTCGCCCCGAGGGAGCTGTTTTGTAACTGCCCTGTGTGGGGTTATCCCATATCCCGGACAAAGAGGAAGTGGACAGGAGCCAGCAGTGGTGTCCTGGGCGTGGGGCTGCGGCCTGGCAGTGCCACCAAATGTCCCTGTGGCAGCCGTGCTGCTGGTAGCAGCTCCGTGACAAGTTCCCAGACCCCCTGGTTGCTGTGGGGGATCCCAGGAGGGTCCCAGGAGGATCCCAGGAGGATCCCAGGGAGCCAGCGCTGTTTGACAACCCCATAAAAGAGCAGAGGGTGCTCAGAGGTGCCAGGTGTGCTGTCACCTCCCTGTGGTGGCCTTCCCGTGGTGGCACCACCTCCATGAGCTTTTTCCAAGCTGTGTGATCCCGGTGTGGAGGCAGCTGGGATGTCACTGGTGACTCCGTGGTCGTTGTCACCGGCGCTGTGACACTTGGGAGGGTGGAAGGGGCCATCTCTCCCTGGCCACACAGGAATTATGTGCTCATCTTTTTTCCCTCTGGATGGCTCTTCCCTCATCCATTCCAAGCTCGTGTCCCTCCTCCTGGCACTTGCCTTGTGCTCGGAGCAGGTTTTCCCAGCGGATTTGCCTGCACGGGGTCCCCCCCCCCGATGTGGAATTCCCAGGAATGCAGGAGTCCCGTGCTCCAGGATGAGCTCTGGGTGCTGCTCCTCACCTTCCCAGGAGGCTGAGAAAACTGGGAATGGGGGATGCTCCATCTCTGGAGGCCCAGGGGCAGCTCTGAGGGGTGTTTTGGGGAGCTGTGTGCTGCAGGAGCATCGGGATGGGCACCGTGGGATGGTTTGCAGCGGATGCAGGGTGGCATCACCTGGCCAGGCTCACCTGGGCAGGGTCCAAGGTCTCCCAGTGCCCCCACGGTCCCTACAGGTTGTGCCACCTTCACTTTAAAGCCTCTTCTAGGAACTGCCCCCGGGGTTTTGTCACCTTTCCTCCCAGCGCTTTTGGCTCCAAACAAACTCCCCACACCCTGAGCTCAGCCTCGCTCCTCTCCTTTGGTTAAATGGGTGCAAATTCCGGATAAACCTGAAACTCCCAGTGTGGGCACGGCCAGGGGAGTTCTTGGAGCCTCGGGGACAAGCGAGGGCAGCAGTGCTGGCTCCTGCCCAGCGCTGTTGCCCTCGGGATTTTGGGGGAGCCGCACGGGGTGGGAATATTTTGGAGGAAATGAGGAGGGGGCTGCATCCACCTGGCACACCTGGGGAGCATTTCCCTGCTCCCAGATCGCTGCCAGGGGAGGAGGGAGCTGGCCACCAGCAGGTTTGGCTGAGCATTTTGGGGAAACTGGGCGGGCGAAGGAGAAACGCCAGCCTGGTGGGAAAAAAAAGGGAAAAAAAAAAAAAACCTCTGAGCTCCAGCACGGGTCCAACCAGCTCAACGTGCCCGGGAGAGGCGGCACCGTGCCAGGCCAGGGGCTGGGTTGGCAGCGGGGGCTCCCCAGAGAGCAGTTTGACCTTCACGGAGCAGGAAAGTGCCGGGCTGAGCCTGGCAGAAGGGAGGGCACAGCACAAACCTCTCCGGAGAGGGTGAGCAGCGCTGGCTGGGCACAAGAGGGGATGCCAGGGGGGCATGGCGAGCCCCGGGCTGGTTTGGGTGGCCAAGGCAGGGGCTGTCCCCAGTTTGTTTATTCCTGGGGCTGCCAGCCCTGGTTACACGAGCTCTGCCTCCACCGAGCCTCCGGGCTGGGTGCTGGGGGCTGGACACGGCGTATTTATAAATATTACCTCCTTCCAGCAGCATGGAGCTCCGAGGGAGGGAGGGAGGGAGGAGGGATGGAGGCGGCGCTGGGAGTGCCTCTGGCACTGGGAGGGGGCAGGGGGTGGCCGCTGTCACCTTGTGCTGGTGGCAGGTGGCACCGTGAGCTTGGGGCGCGTGGAGCTCCAGGGCAGGTTCTGCTGAGCATCGCCACTTCCTGGGGTGGTTTCTCCTCATTTTCTGGGGTGGTTTCTCCTCGCTTTGTGGGATGGTTTATCCTCACTTTCTGGGGTGATTGCTCTTCACTTTCTGGGATGGTTTCTCCCCAATTTTTGGGGTGGTTTCTCCCCACTTTGCGGGATGATTTCTCTCCACTTTGTGGGATGGTTTCTCCTCACTTTGTGGGATGATTTATCCTCACTTTCTGGGGTGCTTTCTCCCCACTTTCCAGGACAATTTCTCTCCCCTTTGTGGGGTGGTTTCTCCTCATTTTCTGGGGTGCTTTCTCCCCACCTTCTAGGACGATTTCTCTCCACTTTGTGGGGTGTTTCTCCTCATTTTCTGGGGTGCTTTCTCCCCACTTTCTAGGACGATTTCTCTCCATTTTGTGGGATGATTTCTCTCCACTTTGTGGGATGATTTATCCTCACTTTCTGGGGTGCTTTCTCCCCACTTTCCAGGACAATTTCTCTCCCCTTTGTGGGGTGGTTTCTCCTCATTTTCTGGGGTGCTTTCTCCCCACCTTCTAGGACGATTTCTCTCCACTTTGTGGGGTGTTTCTCCTCATTTTCTGGGGTGCTTTCTCCCCACTTTCTAGGACGATTTCTCTCCATTTTGTGGGATGATTTCTCTCCACTTTGTGGGATGATTTATCCTCACTTTCTGGGGTGCTTTCTCCCCAGTTTTTGGGGTGGTTTCTCCCCACTTCTGGGATGGTTTCTCCGCACTTTCTGGGGTGGTTTCTAGGATTTTGGGGCGGGTGGCGGTGCTGTGCCAGGCCCCTGGAGCGGTGTCTGCCCGGCTGGATCCCAGCTGCGGGCCGGGATGTGCCGTCCTGCCAGTTCCCCTGATTGCTCATTTATGCGCTCATTTCAAAAGGCCAACACCCAAATCGCCCGGAGTGACCCCGAGCCGGGCTTTTCCTTCGGGGCTGCATCCCTCTCTCCTTTCCCGGGACCTGGAGCCTGCCCGTCCCCTCCAAGGTCACCGCGGTCCCCTCCTCTGTGCTGATTAACCACCGGGGTGGTGGCTCAGCCCATCCTCCTGCCTGTTCACACTTTTATTTTTAATTGCTGCCGTGGAGGGGGGGCAGGGGCTGTGAATTCCCAGCGCGGTCAGTCGGACAGTGATGTTTCAATCAGGGCTCTGCAGCTCCTGCCCAGCTTTGGAGGGTCTGGCCCCTCCGTGGGGAGGGTCCCAGGGGTCCCCCCTGCCTCTCCCTGCACCCAAACCTGGCCTGGAGTTGCCAACCTCCCCCTGCCGTGCCCAGCTGGGTGATGCTCGGCAGCCATCCCTTGGCTGTGTGGGTTTTTTGGGGGTAAAAGAGAGGATTTTTGGGGTGGAGAGACACCAGAGCAAGGCTGTGTTAACCCCTTAATTAAAATGTTATTAACCCCTTAATTAAAATATGATTAACCCCTTAACAGCTGCCACACCCAGCTGGGCTCTGCTGGCCATACCTTGGCACCACCAAGGGGGTTTTTTATGGACCCTATTAATTCAGTGACACCGTGACAAAGGACACGCAGCCCTGTGTGCCACCAGGGCCTGAAGCTTGTCCCTCCAGCGATTCCCTGAGCCCTCCAGGGTGGGCCAGGTTTATCTGGGTGTTTGGGGCCAGCCCTGTTAATGTTTTTCCCGTGCTGGATCCCTCGGCCTTTTCCAGGCACGCTGTTTAACACGGGGCAGGGAAAACATTTGGCCTCTGACCCAGCGCCTGTTAACAACGTCCCGCTCCACGTTGCTGAGATGCCGGGGCTAAAAACAGTCCTGGTGACTCAGTCCCTCGCTGCTGCTGTCAACTGACCCCGGCGTGGCTCTGCCAAGCCCCTCCTTTGCCTGCTCCTTCTGCCTCTCAGGGCTGTGAGCTCGGAGTGCAGGGAAGGAGCCTCTGGATGGGGCTGGGATGGTTCCCGGGATCCCAAGGACTGCCCCACAGAGCTCGTGGGTGGAAGGAGCCTCTGGATGGGGCTGGAATGGTTCCCAGTGGTCCCAGGGACTGCCCCACAGAGCTCCTGGGTGGAAGGAGCCTCTGGATGGGGCTGGGATGGTTCCCGGGATCCCAAGGACTGCCCCACAGAGCTCCTGGGTGGAAGGAGTTCTGGATGGGCTGGGATGGTTCCAAGGGACCCTGCCCCACAGAGCTCCTGGGTGGAAGGAGTTCTGGGTGGGGCTGGGATGGTTTTCAGAGATTCCAGGGACTCTGTCCCACAGAGCTTCTGGGTGGAAGGAGCCTCTGGATTGGGGCTGGGATGGTTCCCAGGTTTCCTGCCCCACACAGCTCCTGGGTGGAAGGAGCCTCTGGATGGGGCTGGGATGGTTCCCAGGTTTCCTGGGAGCCCCACAGAGCTCCTGGGTGGGTGGTGGCCTCCCCATCCAGCATTGCTGCTCTCTGGGGTTGGAAATGGGGTTATCCTCCTGTTTTCCCACCAATCCCAGAGGCTGGATGGGATCTCTGGAGCCTCTGGCCGGTGTTGGTGTTGGATCAGGGTTTCCAAGGATGGCCCTACTGCCAGGTTTCCCTCTTTGTGGGGGGGAATCCTTTCCTGAGCCCCCCTGTCCTGCAGCTCCTTCCTGGAGCTGCCCACCCTGAGCATTCCCAGGGAATGAAGGATTCTCGCTGAGCCCTGGCACCGGGGGTGCCCCAGCAGGGCATAAATCACCCCCGTGGGGACCTTGCCAGGTGTGGGTGAGTGCCCCAAGGGGCAGCCATGGGGCTGGTCCCAGCTGGGTCCAGCTGCATCCCTGGCCTGGATCTGCCTCTCCCTGGAGGGAGCACAGGGACGTGGTGCAGAGCAGCCTTGGGGTGTCCCCAGCGCTGTCACACGGGTGTCCTTGTGGCATTGCCACACTGGGGGCCAGCTGGGAGTGCTGGGGGGACCCAGGTGCTGCTGGGCTGTGTGATCACTGAGTGCCTGGGGACCTTAAAGCTCTGCTCCTTCCATGGGCAGGGACACTGAGATTGCTCCAAGCCCTGTCCAGCCTGGCCTGGGACATTTCCAGGGATCCCAGCTTCTCTGGGAATCCCATCCCTGCTCCCTCCCACCCTCCCAGGGAACAATTCCTTCCCAATATCCCGTCTATCCCTGTCCTCTGGCAGTTTGAAGCCATTCCCTGTGTCGTGGCACTCCAGGCACTTTTCTCTCTCCATTTTCCTTGTCAGCTCCCTAAACTTTGTCTTTTCCAGCCTCTTTTCCACCCCTAATCCAGCTGCTTGCTCTGCACCCACTCTGGGCACACACAGGGTGAGGGATCCCTGCGTGCCACATCCCCTGGAGTGACAAGGGACAGCTTTTGCCCCTCTGCATTTACAGAGGTGTCCCTGCAGCCCCCACGGGACACACCCAGCCCTGTCCCTTGTCCCCTGTCCCCGGGTGGCAGTGGCTGCATCAATTTTTCCATGCTTTTTCTCAGCCCTGGTGCTCACTCCTGTGCTGCAGTGACAAAAAACAAGCAGGTTTGGAGGGGTTTTTTGGCAACTTCCCTCCCCTGAACCCTGCGTGGCTGCTGAAAATGAGGAACATGGGGCTGGCCCGGAGTGAGGGGGAGCTGTGACCTGCTGGCCCTGGCACCTGCAGGGTCCCCCAGCCCCTCTGTGGCCTGCTGGCCCTGGCACCTGCAGGGTCCCCCAGCCCCTCTGTGGCTTGCTGGCCCTGGCACCTGCAGGGTCCCCCAGGCCCTCTGTGGCCTGCTGGCCCTGGCACCTGCAGGGTCCCCCAGCCCCTCTGTGACCTGCTGGCCCTGGCACCTGCAGGGTCCCTCAGATGTCCCCAGCCTCCTTGTCCCCTGTCCCCACACAGCAGGGTGACAGCAGAGCCCGTCCCCAGGCCGGGGCACACGCAGGGTGGTTTCGTGGGTGGCGAGGTGACAGCTCGGTGACATTGGAGCAAACCCTGGGCTTGAGGCAGCCTGGACCCAGCTGGGCTGGGGTCCCTTGTGCTCCCTCCCTGCCACCCCCGTGTCCCTCCCCACCCCCCGGGTTTGAAAACGAAAAACGAGGAAGGAAGGAAGGAAGGGAAGGCTGGGCCGGCAGTGGCGAGCAGCAGAGCTGTTTTCACTTCTTTCTTCTCCTTTTCCTTTTCACTGCCCCTCAGTTCCCAGCCCAGCTCGGGGTCTGGATGGTCCCTGCCCTGTCCCCCCTCCTTTCCCTGGGTCCCCTCTCCTGCCTGGAGCTGCTGATTGATTTTTCCGCTGGTAAACGGCCACGATCGACGGGGAAATAAATCACAGGAGGGAGTGGGTGCAGTGCAGTGAGTTTGGGGGCTCCCAGCTCGGCAGGGCATCACTCCCCATCCCCAGAGGGGTGGCAGGAGGTGTGTGGCACTAACGGGGTGCTGTGGCCGTGCCTGGCAGGCACCCGGTGCCACCTCCCCTGGGAGGGTAACGCGATCCCCCGGGGCTAAATCTGGAAATTGCCTCCGGGCAGCTCGGGTTTCTCACCCACACCTGAGCCTGGGGACACTGGTGTGGCTTCTCCAGGTGTTGTGTCCCTTCAGGTGGCACTGGGGCAGTGGGTCTGTCACCAGCCTGGCCCCCGGCGTTGCGGGGCAGCACCCGATGTCCCTGCAGCACGTCCCGGCGGTTGCTGAGCAGCCACCCCTGTGTTACCACCGGCTGTCACCGCGGGGCTGAGGGACAGCTCGGGGTTGTGGCAAGTCCTGTGGGGGGGCCAAGGGAGGGTTGGAGCAGCTCTGGGGATCCTCCAGCTGGAGCCACCCCCGAGTGCCATCCCGGGATTGGGTTCTTGCTGAAATAACACCCCCAGAGGGAAAGGGCCAGAAATAACCGTGCTGCTGAGCAGCAGCAGAGATATTTGGAAGGGAGATGCATTCCCTGGCTCTGGCCCCGCCGTGGGGCTGGGGGGTGCTGATGGAGCAGGGCTGGAGCCTGGACAGCCCCGTGTCCTGCCTTCCTCCAGACTGGAAAAGCAGAGTCAGGCTGTGGAGAGGGGCTGGGATCATCCAGATTTTCCCTCTATCCCCCTCCCAACTGCTCCATCTCCCACTCCAGGCCCCCCAGCACTGTTGCCCCAGGATGAGCCTGGGAAACCTCTCCCAGTTTTTCTATCTCCCCACCCTTGCTCCCTCCCCATGCCTCTCTCCCACCTCTCCAGCTTTATAAAACGGTTCCCAACTGTCCTCAAGGGGGAAAAAAAGCTGGAGAATTGATTCTTGTGGGTGTTGCAGCCTCCAGGGACAAGGCTGGCTTGGGTTGCCCCAGTAGGGACCAGTCTGGGGCTCCCAGTGGTGCTGGGATGGCTCTGGCTCAGTGGAGAACCACTGGGTGCCCTCCCAGGAATAACGGGATGGAGCTGCCATTCCATGTGCTCTTGTGGCTGTCCCCGTGGATCAGGGGAGGGTGGGACACGTCCCCAGGGTGGGACGTGGGCCCCGGGTCCCCTTCCTGTCCCGCTGCCTCCCTCCTGCCGGGGCTGACTCAGAGCGAAAGCAGAAGCTGCTCAGCATTTTGGGGGGTGGGGGGGAAGCCGAGCAGAACCAAAGGGGTTATTTTAAACCTGACCTAATTTCCCCCCTCCCCTCACCAAGCCAAGCCATGGCCACCCTTCCCTATCCTCATCCTCATCTCCTGCAGCTCTTCTCGAGAGCTTTTGACTCTCCCAGCCCCGTTTTGTGTAAGCTGGGGGGTCCTGCAGCCAGGCTGGGTGGTGGCACCGGGGCCAGCAGGGCTCAGTGGGTGCTGTGTTGTGGGTGCCTGTGCCTTGGCACCCTTCCCGTGACACCCACGAGTGCCAGCCCTTCCTGAGAAGAGCCTCTCGGCCTTCCCTTCATGTTTGGGGTTGTACACCCCCCGTGGGCACCAGCCGTGGGTTCCCCCTTTAATTCAGCCTTGGTTTGGGGTTGTACACCCCCCGTGGGCACCAGCCGTGGGTCTCCCCCTTAATTCAGCCTTGTTCCATCCTCTGGGGGCTCTCACCAGGGTCTTTTCCAGGGTTCTGCTATTCCTGACCCCCCACCCCCGTGCCCTCCTCCAAGGCTGTTCGCACATCCCCCTTAACTAAGCTCCAGTGGATCGCTGTCCCCGGCTCTGGGGGCTCCCATCCCCCTTCGGACAGGCCACCATGGCTAATTAATTCCCTTCCCCTCGCCACTCAATAGCTGCTCTTGAGCTGTGTCATCGCGCTGCCTTGATTTAATTTCCCCTCCGGGTAACGCGTGGCACCGGCTCTGGGTGGCCGTCACCGCCGAGGCCCCTCGGTATCTTAACCTGCATTTAAACGGCAAAACCCTCCAGATTTGCCTGGTTTCCCCTCCTGCCTGTTCCCCCCGCATCTTTCCCCTTGCCTCCCGCGCTCCGCTTCCCTGGGATGCTGCGCTCCGGAGCCCCGCGGCACCTCCCGCATCCCAGCCCCGGCTGGGGCGGCTCCCCGTGCCCCGGCATCCTCCACCCTCCTCGGGCCGCCGTCCCCTTTGTCCGGGGGAACAAGGGCCGGTCTGTGCCGGGCGGGGGCCGCTGCGGTCCCCCCCGTCCCCGCGCTCGCGTGCGGGCCCCGCACAGAGCCCGCCTTGTTCGCCCCGCGCCGGAGCCGGGCTTTGGCACGGCCGGGCCGGGGGGTCCGACCTGCCCCCGGCTCCTGGCACCCGCCGGCCTTTTCTTCCTGCTCGTCCCTCGCTTTCTCTTTCCCTTTCGCTCCCGGGCTCGCTCTGGGTGCTGCCGTGGCTGCGGGGTGAGTGCACGCTGCGGGGTCCTGGCTGCTCCATCGGGGTTCCCTTCTGGCCAGACCCTGATTTCCCCCCTCTCCTTGTCAATCCCAGCTCTGGCCACCGTTCCCCATCCTCATCCTCGGCAGTTCCCTTTCTCTGGAGCTTCCTGGGGGTGCTTTGGGCTTTCTCAGCCGTGTTTTCTGTAAGGAGGCAGCTGGGGTGGGGGTCTCACAGCCAGGCTGGGTGGTGGGACCAGCTCCTCCTGCTCTGGGATGATCCTCCGGGATTAGAGCCAGCGCGGGTGCTCCGGGATGCCTCTGTGCCTCAGTTTCCCCACCGTGCAAGGCTGTGTGGATGACGTGCCGTGTCCTCCTGCCAGGGTGACCTTTGTGCCAGGCGGGCTCGTGGCCTCCAGCCCCGCGTGCCACCATGGCGTCGCGCATCGGGCTGCGGATGGAGCTGATGAAGCAGCAGGCGCAGCAGGAAGCGGAGCGGGAGCGGGTGCAGCAGCAGATGATGATGAGCTACATGCAGCAGCAGCGCATGCCCGTGGCCTCCAGCCCCGCCATCAACACCCCCGTCCACTTCCAGTCCCCACCGCCCGTGCCCGGAGAGGTGCTCAAGGTACCGTGGTGTCCCCTCCTCCCCAGGTCTGGGACGCCCCGCAGCGTCCCTGATGGGTTTTGTCCCCACAGGTCCAGTCCTACCTGGAGAACCCCACCAGCTACCACCTGCAGAAGTCTCGGGACAAGAAGGTCCAGGCTTATCTCTCCGAAACCTACGGGAACAAGTTCGCTGCCCACGTCAGCCCCGCCAGCCACTCTCCCAAGCCACCCCCGGCCGCGTCCCCCGGCGTCCGGCCCGGCCACGTCCTGTCCTCCTCGGCGGGCAACAGCGCTCCCAACAGCCCCATGGCCATGCTCAACATCGGCTCCAACCCCGAGCGGGAGGTGAGGAGGTGTCACCGGGCTGCTGGGGACACTCAGGCTGCTGGGAAGGGCAGAGGAGCCCACGGGCACTTGTCCTTTTCCCTTTCAGTTCGATGAGGTCATCGATGACATCATGCGCCTGGACGACGTTTTGGGCTACATGAACCCCGAAGTCCACATGCCCAACACGGTGAGTGAGGGGTGACAGGAAGGGGCCCACCTGGGGGGCTCACGGCCCTGTCCTTGCAGGTACAGAGGTGGCACAGAGGGGACCTTCTGCCACATTCCCACAGCGGTGCCTTGGTGGCAGCCAAAGCCAGCCTTGTCCCTGGAGACAACACCACCCACTGCAATCAGTTCTCCAGCTTTTTTCTCCCTTGAGGACAGTTGGGAACCCTTTTAAAGAGCTGGAGAGGTGGGAGAGAGGCATGGGGAGGGAGCAAAGGTGGGGACATGGGAGAGCCAGGAGAGGTTTCCCTGCCAGGAGCTTCCCCAGAGCAGCACCGTGTCCCAGGTCAGATCCATGTAGCAGCTCGTGCCTCCCAGTGGGATTCATCCTGCCCAGCCCTTCTCAGATGTGATCCACCTGCCCTGTTTTAGATGTTGGCCATGGGAGGGGATCAGCTGTGCCCTTTGAAGTCCTGTTTTCTTTTCTGCTCTGCTGAAAGCTGCTCTAAGGACCTGGGAGGACAATTCCACCTGGCTGGCTGGGTGTGATCCCTGTCCCCAGCCCTGCATGGAGCTAACCCAGCTGTCCCTCTGCTTTCCAGCTGCCCATGTCCAGCAGCCACATGAATGTCTACAGTGGGGACCCGCAGGTGACGGCGTCACTCGTTGGTGTCACCAGCAGCTCCTGCCCTGCTGACCTCACCCAGAAGAGAGAACTCACAGGTACGTCCTGGCCCCAGAGCGAGTGACAGAAATGGGGCTGCCCTGTCCCCGTGGGGGTACAGGGGCTCCAGTGCCAGCCTGGGATGCTCACGGGGTGAGGTGCAGCCTTGTCCCCTCTGGGTGACACCGTGGGTCTCTTGCAGATGCCGAGAGCCGAGCCCTGGCCAAAGAGCGCCAGAAGAAAGACAATCACAACCTGAGTGAGTTCAGCTCTGCCTTGTCCTCTCCTGACCCCACAGCCTTTCCCCATCACTCTTCATCCTCATTCCCACTTTTTCTGAGCTGGGTCCCCCTTCCCATCCCAGCTGACCCTCAGGAAAGACCCCCCGAGCCCCTCCTTCCTGGCTGTGCACGGTGGGGTACAGGAGACACCCCATTGTCCTTCCGGGGGCAGATCAGGCCTGCCGGGCCAGGGATGGAGCAGGGCTGGCTCCTGAGCTTCCTCATCCTGAGCTCCCCGATTCCAGAGGGTCTGGCTAGGGCACGACAGAGGGACATGAGGGACACGTGGGAGGGACACAGAGCCTTCCCTGCTTGCTGCCTCCTGACTTCCATCCCTCTCCTGTCACCCCAGTCGAGCGGCGGCGAAGGTTCAACATCAACGACCGCATCAAGGAGCTGGGAATGCTGATCCCCAAAGCCAACGACCTGTACGTAGCTTTGAATTTATGTGCCCACTATCCAGGGGAAGTTAAAAATCAGTGAATTTTTTACTGTATCAACTCATGAAACAAACTGGATAGCGGACACAATAGCCTTAGTTGTACGACTCATGTTTAGAAAAGGGCTCGCAAATGGGAAAAATGTATCTACGACTACGTGTTAAAAAACTTAGGGTAAGCTAGAACACATGATGATGAGATTAATTATGGTTAATGAGGTTTTTATATTTAGCACACAGAAATGATGCTATTCAAGGCTTGTTATTATTTTTTACTTTTTTCTCTCGATGCTTTCGAGGCTGCATGCCTGCAGGACTGGGCTCACTGGGGCTCTCTGGTGGAGGAGGGGTGAGGGCCACGCTGCTGGCACCCAGCTCCATCTCCTTTTCCATCCTGGGTGACAGGGACGTGCGCTGGAACAAAGGGACGATCCTGAAGGCGTCCGTGGACTACATCAAGAGGATGCAGAAGGACCTGCAGAGGTCCCGGGACCTGGAGAATCACTCGCGGCGCCTGGAGATGGCCAACAAGCAGCTGCTGCTCCGCATCCAGGTGAGCTTCCCTGGGCTCTCCCCTGCCTCTGCCCCACCCCAGCCCCACCAGCCCCTCACTCCTGCCCCACCGAGGGCGTGGCCAGGGTGTCTCCTGCCTTTTTTTTTTGCTGGGAAGTCACCAGGAGCAAAGTCTTGAGACAAACTTGAGGCTCGCTGCAGCGTGCTGAGCTTCGCATGGACCACCATGGATCTTCCAGGGGCTCCTTCCCTGGGGGCTTCGCAGTCCCTGGGGGCTTCTCAGTCCCTGCCACCTCCATAAATGTCCCTGTGCCGTGTCCCCGAGTGTGACACCCGCACCAAAGCCCCGCTGTGTCCCCTTGGCAGGAGCTGGAGATGCAGGCACGCGTCCATGGGCTGCCCACCTCCTCGCCCTCGGGCGTCAACGTGGCCGAGCTGGCTCAGCAGGTGGTCAAGCAAGAAGCCAGCGGGGACGAGGGGACCCTGGAGCCACTGCTGCCACCCCTGGACCCCGAATCGCAGGCGCAGCCGGCGCTGCCCGCGCCGCCCCAGTCTCCCTATCACCAGCTGGACTTTACCCACAGCCTGAGCTTCGACGATGGCTCCCAGGGCTTCCCAGACAGCCTGGAGCCCGGGCACAGCGCTTCCTTCCCATCCCTATCCAAGAAGGAGCTGGACTTGATGCTGATGCAGGACACGATGCTGCCCCTGGCCTCTGACCCCTTGTTCTCGGCCATGTCCCCGGAGGCCTCCAAGGCCAGCAGTCGCCGGAGCAGCTTCAGCATGGAGGACACGGACATGCTGTGATGGGGGGCTGCTGGGGCAGGGGCTGCAGCGCCAGCTTTGGGTGGGCAAGTCCCAGGACACTCCTGGCAGGAGGAGCCCGTCCCGCCATGCACTTGAATCTTCCCAGGAGTACCTTTCTCTATGCAACGGGGCTCGGGTCGGGTGCCACCGTGTCTTTCGCAGCTTCTTTTTGCCAGGAGCAGGAATGGACCTTCCTGGCTTTGCCGTGGCGCTGGCCTGACTGCAGATTTCACAGCCTGGGAGCCACATCTCGGCTGCTTTGCCTTTCAGCAGAACCCTCCTGGCCTCAGCCCCTTCTCCCCGGGGTGGTGCCTCGGAGCCTGGAGCCCCCCGGGGCGGAGGGACGAGCTTTGTGTCCTGTTTGGTGTCTCCTTGCCTTGCTCTGGGGTCCTTTGTCCCCACCGAGCCTTCTCCAGCCCCTGGATGCTTCCCAGTCCATCCAGCTCCTCCTTCCTGGGGTCACCCGCTGCCTCTGGGGTCACAGGAGGGTGACAAGGTGTTAATTAGCACGTGTTCATTAATACAGCACCACCGGGGGTGTTGTCTGCAGGTGGGTGTTGAAGGTGTCCAGAACACCTGGGATGGGGGGGTTTGATGCTCCACCAACCCCCTGTTGTCACCCCCACCTTGTGGGGCAGCACCCACCACCCCAAAACCTCTGGGTGAGGCTGCCAGGTGACCCTGAGCCTCCTCGAGATGTCCCCGCAGTGTCTCTGCCCTGTGACACCGAGCCCCAGCTCTTTCCTGGGAGGATAAAAGGGTTTTACACTTCCTTTTTTTTTGGGGATACTTCTTGAAAGTCCTGCCCCACGTGGGCATGAAGGTCCAGGGAGCGGTTTGTGCCAGCTGCCAAACCTGAGCTGCTGCTCCCAGCTTGGAATTCAGGGGTGTTTGTGTTCCCAGTGCCACCAGTTTGTTCTGACTCTGTACTGGGGAGCTGCTTTGGGCTCTGCCTCCCGTCCTGACCTCCCCATCCAGCTGGAGGCTGGCAGGGAGCTGGGAAGGGCAGGGGAATGCTGATCACAGGGAAAACCCTCCATGGATTTATTAAAGAAGAGGAGAGAAGCTGGAGAGGAGAGGAGACCCCTTGGTGATTGTCCCCCCTGGGCCGTGGGGGTCACTCTGTGCCCCCAGCCTGGAGCTGGCTGTGCTGGGGGGGCCAGAGGTGGCCCGTGGTGGCAGGATTTGGGGTTGGAGGTGGGGGGACAGCCCCAGAGAGGGGCCTGTGGGACGTGAGGGTGTGAGGAAGTGCAGAAGGCGGGGAGGAAGAGGGAGGAGGAGGAGTTGGAGCAGGGCAGGGAGCAGGAAGGGACCTGAGGTGACACCGGGTGACCAGAGAGGGGCTGCAGGTGCTCACCTGGAGAAGGATCCAGGAGACCTCAGAGCCACCCCCAGGGCCTGAAGGGGCTCTGAGCTGGAGGTCTGGGCGTGTTCACAGGAGGCCTTGGCACCCTTTGTGTGCTGCCATCAGTGCCTGGAAAGAGAATTGTCCCCACCAGGGCCACCCCTGGCCGTGCTGGGGACCTGTGGGCCTGGGAGAGCCACGGATCTGTGCCCTGCAGAGGGGCTGGGTGGGTGCTCCAGGGCGGGCACACGAAATCCCACGGGAAATTTGGATTATTGTGGCTTTAGGCCTGGCCACTGCTCAGCACGAGATGTCTCCCCTGGCTGTGAGTAAACAGTTGTGGATTATAATTACTATTTTTTTTTAATCTTTTTGGGAGTTTTGTTTGTTTCTCTTTTTTTTTTTTTAATGCACTGTGCTCTGATTAAAAAATTTTACTACTGTTTTATAAATAAATGTATAAAAGAATGAACTGGAATGGAAGAAGAATCATTAAAAATATATTTATTTACAACATCCTGGAGCGTGGCAGCTTCTTCTTTGTCCTGGAGGCTGGATCAGCATCACCTCAGGGTTCTGCAAAACCCCTCTGGGTGCTGGGACCCCTGGTCCAGGCAGGTTTTGGGGACTCTCCTGCCCAGTGCAAGGAGAAAAAAAAATCTAATTTAAAGTGTCCTGCTGAGCCTGTGCCTGGCAAAACTTGTCCCAAGCCACGTCTGCAGCCCCTCAGCCACGTGCCAGGTTCCCACTCCCCTCGGTGCTGGTGTTAAACACACACAGGAGGGGGGAAAAAAGCAAGAAAATCCACCTTAAATTAGACTTCCCAGGCTGGAAAATCACAGGGGTTTATCTTGGAAACTTTATTAAAAGGAGAAGGAGGGGAAAAAAGAACGAGAAGAGGCTGAAGAGGGTTGTGGGGGGGAGAAGGAGCGAGTGGCTCCAGACACTTTAGAGAGAAAAAAAAGGAAAAAAAAAAATCCCTGATTTGATTTATCAGGGGAGTGTGAACACTAAATAGAGAACAACGCCTGAAGTGTGAATTATTTCCTATATTAACACAGAGAAAAACTGATAGCCTTTTCATGTCAGGAGAATAGCATGTGGGGAGGGAGGGGAGCCAATGACATTGTTCCAGCTCGGGCTTTGCTCACTCTTTATCAGGCTGAGATCAAAATTTATTCCCAGGATGAGGCCTGCGGCCCGGCTGAGGCCCTAGAGATTTTTAAGGGCCTAATTAAGAAAACAGGATGAAAATGGCGAAATAAGAGGGCAATTTACTTCTTGCAGAATAGGGAGATCAAATCAACTTATGAGCAATTAATGTGCACAAGGAGAGAATAAAGGGATGCCGGGATATGGAAGAGGGGCCTCATTTTAATGACATGCTCTGGTGTTGGCATAGAGGATTACTCTGAAGGTCAGATGGAGATTGAAACGACCTTGCAGATTCTTAACCCTCCTTCCAATTAACAGAACCAACTCAGAAATGCAAAAGACCCTGGCTCGGAGCGCTGTCATCCCTTTAAGTGCTGCAGGGAGGAGTGTGGTGGGGGGAAAATAAAATTATAAAGGAGAGAGAGAGAGAGAGAGAGAGGACGAAAGGGGCTTTCCTCGGCTTCCACGGCGGCCGTGGGGACGGGAGAGGAGGCTCTTAGTGACAGCCCGTGAGCCACCCACGGAAAAACCGGTGGCGAGGCTGCGAGTGGGAGAGAGGAGGGAGGGAGGAAAGGCTGGGCTTGGGGGGATGAGTCAGTGCCGGGCTCTGCTTGCTGGGCGGACTGGGATGGACTGGGACGAACTGGGACAGACTGGGATGGGTGGACAGAGCCGCGGGATGGGGACAGCACGGGAGCCACCGCCGCGGGAGGGTCCTGGCCGCTGTCCCACGCTGCCCGTGGGGCTTTTCCCAATTTTGGGGTCTTTGCCATGGGAAGGAGG
>VXAX01006186.1:703814-782098 GCA_013399835.1 Leptocoma aspasia | reverse complement strand
GGAGCCCGCGGTACCGGGGCCGCCGCGGCGGGCGAGGGGCGGGGAGCCGGGCCCGCGGGGGGTTGGTGTGCGGGGGGGTGCCGACCCCCCGAGCCGGGATGCGGGAGTTCTGGGGGCTCCGCTGGCGATTGCCCGGAGCCGGGAGGCGGGGATGCTGGGGGCTCCCGAGTAGCCGGGGTGCGGGGTACGCGCACGGGGTCACGGGGCTCTGAAGCCGTGCGCCGGGCGGAGGAGAGCTCTGCGCCTGATGGGCACGGGGTCCCAGGGGGTGTGGGGCACCCTGAAGCAGTGCTGGGGGTGTTTTGGGGTGTCCCAGAGTAGAGCCAGGGCAGTTGGAGCCACCCACGGTGCAAGCTGCCTGGGGTGTTTGGGGTGCTGTGGAGCAGGGCTGGGGCACAAGTCCTGGGGGACACAGGGTGTTCTGTGATGGGGACTGGACGTGGGATGCTCCGGAGGGGCTGGCGCAGAATACTTGGGGTCCCTCAGCTGTCTGAGGCTCTCCAGAGTGGGAGTGGTGCTCTGGCTGTTGCGGTGCTCCAGAGCAGGGCAGGCTGCTGAGGCTGGGTTGCACCAGGTGCCTCTTTGCATTACCCTCCATGAAAACCCATCATGTCTGGGGGCAAAGGAGCGCTCCTCCAATGTACACGGGAAACTGCATCTCCCTCAGATGCTCTACTTACCCAGCACTGAATGAATTCAGACCTTGTATGTGGACAATCCCCTTCCCACTCACAGACCCCCAGGATGGGCTCAGTGTCACAAGGGAGATACATCCCTTCACCACACAGTCATACAGCAAAAAGTCACCAGCTCTTGCACAGCAGGTGCCGAGAAAAACAACTGAAATCTGGCAGTTCTGCAGCTTAGTCGATGAGAATTTATATAAGGATGATGCACATTCCCCAAGGGCTCATTTGTGTGTCCCCAAAAACAATCCAAACCCACACACACACTGGCAGGGCTGCTCAGGGAGGGAGAGCACCAGAGGGACGTCAGTGCTGGTGAAACCCGTGCCCCAGTGAGGGAGTGGCTGGGGGAGGTTTGGGCTGTGGAGCAGGTTTTGTTTCCAAATCTACTGCAATTACATTAAACGGCTCATAAGAGGTTTTAAAAGCTCAACAACTAAGCATTTTATGTGGGCTTGATAGGCTTTATTGCTTTCTCCGTTATCTTTTTAAGTGATCCCTCCAGACTGGAGAAATCTCAGGTGACATTTCGTAACACTGCCCTGAAAAGCTGAGCATGGCATTAGGGACAGTAGTCATCCTGGGAGCATTTGAGTCTGTCTGGGACTCTGCCCAGCAGGGGACATTTTCCATGTCCCCATCTGCAGGGTCAGTTTTTAGCTCCCCCCTCCCCCCGCCTTGCCTCAGAGGACCTTGCACATCCCTTCCCCCAGCAGTTCTCCCACAGGTATTTCTCAGGTGGACAAAGCTCACTCACACCAAACACTCTCCTTTCATGGTTTAGTTCTCACCATGGCTCATTTTTCCACCAAAACGTGGCTATTGGCTAAAAAAAAAAAAAATTGCCACCAGGGAGACCTCACCAGTTTTGTGTCATTTACCCCTCAAAAAGGGCACATTCCTGGCTCCTGAGCCATGAAATGAGGGTGATTTTAGCTACCACAGCCAACACTGCTGCAAAATGCACAATAACCTGTTTGTGTGGCTCAGCCTGGGAGCAGCAGCCCTTTGCCAGGGGCAGCTGCTGTCAGGTGAGGAGCACAGCATCTTTCATCACCCCAGCCAGTTCCTCTGGGAGACACCGGGCTGTGCACCTGGGACCTGCCTCATTCTTTCCCTCACCTCCTGATTCACTCCACAACCATGTGTGGGCTCTCCAGCGCCTCACAAGCAGAGTAGACGTGCTGCTGCTTTGCATAATACAGTTTAAAATCAATCAACCATGACACATGAGGCCATCCCAAATCAAGCTTCATTAGCACCAGTGTGCAAGAACATTTTGTTTCCTTCAATCTGTCCAGAGCTGAGCTGGTTCAGAACTCCGAATGCTTTCTCTTGTCACTGCCCTGTTTGTGCTGACTCAGTACATAACTGAAAAAGAAAAAAAAAAAAAAGCTTTAAATGCTTAATGCTAACCATTCTGCTGGCCAGATGAGAACTTCACGTGTTGCATAACACAGGACAGATCACGCTGTGTGTAAGAACTATTTGCAAAGCACAACAGGATTTTTTTTTTTTTCAGTTTAGAGGTGAGAAATATCCCAGGGTCAGTGCAGGGTGAGGAGTTCCAGGTGTTGCTGCAGCTCCTCCTCTGGCTCCCAGCCACACATCTGCTTGTGCTTCAGCTCTAGCACAGCCTCATTAATGTGGTCCAGACTGCTGACAGCCCAGCATGGGGATCAGGGATTGCACACCAGCTCCATTTGCTCATTTTTAGTGCATAAATATTTCTTGCCAGCATTGACGCTTGTTTTTGACACGTTAGGGTTTAAGGAGTGGCTCTGAGGTGACAGCACCTTCCCAGTGTTGCCTTTTTTTGGTCAGAGAGGAGGCCTGCGTGCTCCTGAGGGTGTCTTCAAAGGCACCACAAGCACTTGTAAACAGGAACGTGCACCCTGAATGTCATGACCCCTTTTCCACACTGCTATCCCTGCTCTACCCACCAGCTTCCTCCAGCACCATCAGACCTGAAAGTCCTGTTGCACAGAGGTGTAACAAGTTCCCCCATTTCTAAGCCTGCAGAAGGAGGAAAGCGTCAGAATCCCAGCCAAGGAGGGGGAGTGTTGCTGTCAGCAAAGGCCACACTGGGCTCACAGTGGCATGTCCAAGTGCCAGGCAACCTGCTGGGTGATCAGGCAAAGAGCCTCAGCACCTGTGCAGGCACACTTGTGCTCCAGCAGCACTACACCTGGATCCTGGCTGTCTACAAGCCTTGAGAGTTGGCCTAAGCAATTATTTTTACACCTCAGTATGTGCCTGTAACATGCAGGGAGTTATTNTGTCAACAAACACATCAGCTTCCTGGAATTTTTTCTTTCTTTCTTTACATCATGGTATTTCTAGATCCAGGATGTTATTCAACCACCAGGTTTCCCTATTTGCCACATGCAGTTCAGAGCCTTTCCTGGGAAGTGGAGCAAAAGGAAGTGGAAGCAGGTGGTGTGTGAGACTCTTTGTCCTGAGCTCCTATTTTATAACCTTCACCTTTGCTCTCAGGTCTCTGTGTGCAGTTAAGGGAGCTGCTGCAGGCCTGGCTTTCTCTTGGCAGAGGCAGGCAGATTGCCACAGTGCTCTGTGAGGTTTGGGGTCTGAGTTCTGCACTGTGCTGGCCAGGCACTGGGCAGGAATCAATCATATAAATTACATGGTATTGTTCCCAAACCTAAAATTCTGCTGCTTGAGTGCTCAGAGGGGCCCTGACTCTCAGTACAGAGGATCAGATGTAAACAGGGTCAGGCAATTAAGAAAACTTTAATATTTTTTCCTTCTGACTCATACAGGCTTTGCCTGGGGCAGCATCATTCCTAGAGAAATGAGTTGACTTTCACATGGATTGGTGGGACAGAGAGCTGCAAAGTAGCATTATCTCATTGTTCATATAACTAGGCTTATACCTGAATTCCTGGAAATTGGAGAGTCACAGCAGGAGAGCCCAGATTCGTATCTGGCTCATTTTAGTCTCTCGAGCCAAACATCTTGGCAAAGAGGTTGGCAGAACATTATCACTCTGTCTTGGAAGGAAATCCCACATAAAGTAGATGGAGATGTCTTCTTCCACAGCATGGGCAGTCATGTACAAACCACAGATCCCTGAGGAGAGAATACACAAACAGATCAGAACTGTCCCCATTATCCCAGGGGAAGCCCTAGAATGGGTGACAAGACCATGGGCTGTGGTGCAGGGTGCTGTAAGCTTGCCTTGGTGCCTTGCAAATTTTTATTGGTATTTCTATTGAAGCTGAAGATCCTCCATCTATAGGAGTTCCCAAGGAGGAACCCAAAGTCAGCAGGGCTTGTTCAGCACCACCTAAATCCACGGATAACATAACAAAGTGATTAAAGGAGGAAAAGTCATAACAAGCCAACTCTCTGAGGGCACCTCTTCATTGCAGCAAGGTCCACCACTTCCAAGAAGATTGGTGTCCAGAGGGAGCTGCATCCCAGTGGGCCAGACCTGGAGGTCACATCACCCTATTAATCTTCTGGATGAGGAGAGTGGATTTGTAATCAGCCTTTACTGCAGGGTCAGACAGAAGCTGCCCACTTCACAGGCTGCTGTGTGTCCATGTGCCTGACCCGTGGCCAGGGGTGACACCGTGGTGGCCCATCACTGCAGCTGGGGACTCGCCAGCTGCCCTGCCCCACTCACTCACCAGCCCTCCTGGCCTTGGCTCCTTGCCTCAGCAAGGAGTACGTGCCACCTCCCTCATTTCTTCCTTTTTCCACTTTTCCTGTGTAGCTCCCACCCACCTGACAGAGATGCCAGCAGGGCTGGCGGGCACCCAGCGCTGCCTTTTGGCTTTGCCAGAGGAGGCTGGCAGTGGGTGGGCTCTGCAGCTGGCACAGCCTGCTCTGCAGGGATGCCTCTGGGCTCTCAGGCCAGATCCAGGATCTGACTTCCTCATCCTCTGCCCTGGTCCTTATTCCTTCAGCTCCAGCATCTCCACCACCCCTGTGTGTCCTTCTTGCTGAGGACAGAAGAGCTCTTGCAAAGCCAGTGGCTCAAATCCATCCAAAAGCCATTTCTGACCGTGTGGAGAAGGAAACACCTTGAAGCCTTGGGGAGAAATGCAGAGGGCTCTCAGGGTCGCCCTGCAGTTTCCTTTCCCCTCAGCCAGACAGAATGAAGCCCTAAACACGCCCTGGGCTGGATTTCAGGCAGGATGAGCAGGCCTGTGTCTCTCCCACAGTTATAAATAGCTGCCTGTGGGCCCCTGGCCTGTTCACGGCAGTGGTGGCCCGGGCAGAGCTTTCTGCTCAAGGAGCAGACAAATATTTCTGTCTGTGCTTTTTTGTTCCACAGGCTGGCTGGCCTCCAGCTCAGCTGCACTTTGGGAAGCAGGTGAATCATGTTTGGGTAAGCCCGTCATCGCCCCGCCGCCAGCTCCTCCTTTCATAACGCACAGACGTCACGGCTTCTAAAGAGGTCAGGTTGTTAGTACTCGGAACATTTGTCACCCAGAAACCTGTCCTGGTGGATCTGCCAGAGCAAATTGAAGGTTTTCCTTCAGAAGAAGCCTGGCACCATTCCACTGTGGGTTTTAGGAAGGTATTGCAGTGAGGTTTGGGGAGTAAGGAGCCTGCTCTGCTCTTCTGAAAGAGCAAATGCAGAATCCTAGAGAGGTTTACAGGGGAGAGAAAGGTGCTGGGAAAGATGTGTATGCTTAGCATAATTTAAATGAAAATTAATCCCAAGAATAAAGCTCTGCTATAACTTTTAGCTGCTAATTAACATAGCAAAGAATCTTAATTTACAGATATTGAGAATGAAGGGACAAGTTGTAGAAGGATGAGAGAGGAGCAAGTCTGAGTGCTGTGCTGGAAGCAGGAGCAGGAATTTCACCTTCCAAAACACCCTTCACTTGTATGACTCCAGTTCCATTTGGGTTTTGCTTTTCTTCTTATTCAGCTCAAATATAGAAGAGTGGTTTCATAGGAAACCTCTGCCCAGCACTCTGCAGAGATTAGCAGATGATAAGCAGGGCTGCAGGAATCAGCTTTTCTGGGAAAGTCAGGATTTTTAACTGTTCCCATTTTTTAGTGGATTGAAAAAGCAGCTTGAGATTTTCCATGAAGAAAGTCACTTGGAAACAGAGGAGAGATTTCTTTTTGATCTCTACCTTAGAGAGCCTTTTTTCCCTAACAGGACACTTTATATAATAAAGCCCCTAGATGCAAAGATGAAAAGTCTCATCACAAAATAAAGGTCCAACCTTTCTGTTCTGAAATTGTTGGCACTTATAGAAAAATGCCTTTATTTGGGGGCACCTCTGCATGAAATGGTATAGGAAACAATTCTTTCTCCACATCTAAACTCTCTTGGCATCTCTGCTGCTATGAGGCCCCAGACAGCCACGTGCTGTGCAGGATCCCTGCAGACACCTCCGGATGCTGTGAGCAGGGGCAGCACAGCCCCTCCTGCTCCCCGAGGACCAGCCAAAGTTATTATATAAATTTGTGTAAACAAGACTTGCTTAAGTAACTCCACGGCTGCCAGTTCCTCTTGTTGGTCTTCTTTTCCTACTCCGCCCCTCCAGAGCCTGGTGTGGTGGGCATTTGGCCCAGCTCTGTGCTCCATGCTCCTCTCCCAGCCAGCTGAAGACACAGCAGCTCCAAGGAATCCCTGGTTGAACCTTGCAGATGCTTCAAGCAAAGGAGATGGTTAAAACACCCTGGTGAAGTCAGACCTCAGGCCCAGCAGTGCTTGGGCAGCTGCTGGCTGTCACGTCTGTGGGCAAACACCCACCTCAGCACACCGAGGTCATGTCCTTCAGGAGAGCTACTGAACTGCTGTGACTAGAGGTCCTCAGCATCCCCAAAAGCCAGATGCTCCACCTGCCCTTTGCCTACTCCACTAAGTGTTTTTAGAGCCCTAATCCCCATGGCTGGTGTGAATGTTTGTGCTATATGCCCATTCACATCACCTGGCTTCAAGCCAGGGCTGAGATGCAATGAGGAATTAGGGACACCAGGGAACTTGTAATGGTTTTCACCTCCACAACTTCTTGGGCAAACTTGGCCCAAGTTGCCAACTTGCAACTTGCCCAACTTGGCAAACTATGAAGGCAGGACAAGGACGCAGAGGGGCGAGAGCTACGTGCAGGGCGAGGTGCTGAAGGCAGGATGGAGAAGCTCAGCTGCCAGAGGAGATGGCTGGATGTTCACACAGCCAGTCCCTGGGTGTGTTTGGCCCCTTGCCCTTGTGCCACAGGGATCTGGCTGCACGTGCTGTATTTGCAGAGAGCTTGGTGCAGTGGCCTGAAGCAGGGACTGTAAAACACAAGCAGCAGACAGGAAGACTTCTCCTGGCTCAGTGCTCACCATCACCCAGCACTGCAGGGAGTGCCCAGCGCTGGCCCTGAGCACGTGAAGATGCTGAGATTTGGGGCAGCGTGAGGACATGGCTGTGGGGTCAGCTGCAGACGGACATTTGCAGGCTCCACCCATTTTGGGAGCTGGGGCACAAGGCACAGAGGACAATTTCAGGGCTTTTGGATTAAATACCTGTCAGCTGGAAAGCAGAATCCCACTCCAGTGAGATGTGACACCTCTTAGCTCCAACTGAGCATCTACGGGCAGGCTTAACCTCAGAGTCTGGCACACCACCTTGAAAGGTTTCCAAACTTTATCTTGAAAAGCAAAGGCAAGGTCTCTCCTCTTCATGTCCAAACACAGAATTTATTCCAAGATATTCTCATCCTTCCCGTTGCCTGAGGGTACTATAAAGTCCTTCAACTCCATCTACTATTTGGAAGTAGTTTGTGTCTTGTGCAAGAGTCCTGTGGACTTGCACAGAGGGAAAAGTAAAATATGTAAAATAACCCCACACAGGATTATTTTACATTAATGCACCCGAGGGTTCATGAAGCAATAAGGCAGTTAAAATCAATCCTTTCCTGCTGAAGCCAAACCAACTCACTGAAACCCACTTTAGCTTTTGGAGTTGTTTGTTTTTCCCATCTTTGTGTTTTCCCTTTAATCTTTGTGCTGGATAATTAAGACAGCATTCCTCAGCATCTTTCCTGCTGTTTGCTGTGCTTATACAAGAGCCGGCTGCATTTGTTCCATGGAAAGAACATCCAAAGCCACATTCTGTGGTTTCGAGTAAAATCCTCTGCGGTGTTGACTTTTAATCTCGGGTTTGCCTGAAATCTGCATTTCTCAAGAAAATATTCATAAAAATAGACTCCTTAAGAAAAACAAAACAAGGCAGCAACACAGCAGGGAGAGCTTATGCTCAAGTTTGCATTGAAGTTTTTATTGATGGTGAGACTTCTGGCCTAATACTGCCGGCAGCAGCAGTGGGTCGGGGTGCTGGCCCTGTGTCCCCCCCCGAGGTCCCTTTTGCTGCCGGCTGGACCCTGCCAGCATCCAGGGTGCCCGGAGCGCTCACTGCTCCCGGTGCTCTCCCTGTCCCCGGAGCGCTCCTTGTTCCTGGAGCGCTTCCCGTCCTCGGTGCTCTCCCTGTCCCCGATGCTCTCCGTGCGCCCGGAGCGCTGCGGCAGCCTTACAAAACAGCCGAGCGGTTATGAAACCCATTGCCCCGCTGCCAGACGTCTCATTCCCGGTAGATGGCGGTGCCAGCTCATTTTTCCGAATTTTTCCCACTTATTTTTATCCTGGCGCCGCGCCCGATGCCGGCCCTCGGCGGCTGCGGCGGGGCTGGGGATGAACAGCCGCGGCCCCTGCGCTGGGGTCAGTGCTGCAAAAAGAGAGAGGTTTTTCCCCCCTATAACTGTTTTTCGTTTGTTTTTGATAAATTTGAAATCAGTTTTAGCAGCTCAGCACAGCACCAGGTGTCTGTCCCCGCTCCCGCTGCTCCATCGCACAACAAACGGCGTGGAGGGCACAGGGAGGATGTCGGTGATGCCAAACCTGGAGGGACTATGCAGAGCCAGGCAGACAGAGCCCCTGCATTTCTCTCCAGACTGTCACGGTCTTGTACAAAACCTGCTCACCCAGGTCCCAGCTCCCCACCTACGTTTGCTTTTCCTTGAGTGTTTCCTTTTGCAGAGGGACACATAGCACTGGGTAGGCAGTGTGACTGGGTGAATAAATAGCGTTTTTCTTTGGAGATCACAACATCTTTATTTGGCTAAGAGTGGCCCAGTCGCCCTCCAGCACAAGCTGTCATTTCCATCTCCACCTCCTCGGCATGCCCAGGGCATGCACTGCTGCTCCAGCACGGAAGGACTAATCCTTGTCTTCCTTCTCATCATCCTTGGCAATGCCTTGGTCCTGGGGCAGCAACAGAAAGAAAAGGGACAGCATGTGAGAGGAGTGCTGAGCGTCCCATCCCAGGTATTTGGGATCATCCACACTGGGGTTTGTAGGTGCAAACCTCACAGGGCTGGGGTGCAAGGGGGAGCCAGGCCCCAGAACAGAGCTGGGGGTCAGGTTACCTCCTCCAAGTCACTGTCAGAGCTGCTGGTGCTCCTGTCCTCTTCCCCATCTCCCTGCTGGGGTGAAGAGAGAGGGACAAGCATCACTGGGAACCCTGGCTGTTCAGAGTCAGGAGTCAGAGAGACTCCTGGTCCTGTGGGTATCTAGAGCCAGGCTTGGCACCACTGGTGCTGCTGTGGAACCACGTGTGACCATGGCACCACAGAGCCCTCCAGAGCCAAGAGCAAGGATTTCACATTGTGTGCAGTGCAGGCAGCATTGCTGTCCAAACCAGCATCCCATTTGGAGAGAAAGAGGAGGAAGATCTAACTAGGAATGCTGGGAGCAGAGACACAGCTGTCTCTCAGTGGAAAAGCCATGGACACTGTGATTTCTAGGCTGTGGACAGCATAGCTCCATCTGCTACAGGTGTGGGTTTGCCATGGATCAGACGTGGCTTCCCTCTACAGCCAGGATGTAAATGTTTCTGCAGTAAACTCCATCATTCCCCTACCTTTTCTTCTTCCTTCTTCTTCCTCTTCTGCTTCTCCTTCTCTTTTTCTCCCTCAGTTTTTTCCTTCTCCTTTTCTTCCTTCTCTTTCTTGTCCTCCTCTTTCTCCTTATCTTCCCGTCCAAACCCTACAGCAGGATACAGAGGAAGGTTCATTGCCAGCATGCAGCATCCAGCACACACAAACCCTGCAGTGCCCCTGGGCCCACACCAAACACTCACATTTCAGGATTGTCGACATTTCACCAAAGCCAAAGAGCTCTGGGGCACGAGACAGTCACACCTACAGGACAGAGAGGACCTGAGGGAGCAACAAGAGAGTGGAGGAAGGTGAGTTTTTCAGGGATGAAAACACCTCCCTGGAACGTTCAGTTTTCACAGAGGCCCTGTGTAATTCCTACCCCCCAAAACAGCAGGGAAGGAGATCAGACAATCTGTGGACTGCACAAAAAGATGGAGACAGCAGCAAGCAGAGAAGAAGCCAAGAGCAAGGGTAAGAAAACTCCCAAGCATTGATTAGGTGCCTGAAAGGTGACAGATGAAAAGAAAGGAAAGGAAACAGCTTGCTTTAAAAAGAGGAGGCCCAAACAAAGCCTAAGAAATAGCCTGGGCAGGTCAAACCTTCCCTCTCATACACAAACAGGGCAGCAGGGGTGAAGGGATCAGGTCTCTTCTGCTCACTTGGGAAGAGCAGATCTGCCCCTGTGGCAGCAGGTAATTAGGAAATAGTTTCTCTTCCAGCCAGTGATGGAGGGAGGCAGAATATTAATACTTCCTTTTAATGGTTTTTAGCCACAAAATGACATCATCTAGTTGGTATTATTGGCCCTTTTGAAGGAGCCACTTGCAGCCTCTGAGCCGATAAAATTGATTTTAAAAAATCAAAATAAAATTGTGTTTTCTAGGCAGGTTTTTAAAACCCCAGGATGCTGCAGGGGAGCAGGAAGCAGTGGGGTTTGGGGTGGCATTGGGAGAGAGGGAGTTTGGATGGGAAGGAAAGGAGTGTGGGAAGTGACTGATAGAAGATATAATCAGTGCAAAGTTAAAATTAATTAATAATGAACAGCAATCTAATTCATCTCTATAATTAAGAAGCGCAACTACTAATTGAAAATAATCACATTTTAATCTAAAATCATTAAAAATAATCAAACATTACAAAAGAAAAGGCAGCCCTGGGAAGGGGTAGGAGAAGCTGTAGGTGACTCTCTGACCCCAGGTCCTGCTCACCAAAGCTGCCCCATGGCTCCCATGGTGTGCCCAGCCCCAAATCCATGAGGATGCCCCTGCCTTGTGCCTTCACTGCCAGAGGGCAGCAGCTAGGGAAAGCACAAGGTACAGACAGGGAAGGCACAGAGGTGGACATCAAGCTTTGCACTAGGGGATGGGCAACCAGACCAAAGTTCCAGGGCTGGGAAGGGATGGTTCTGCCCCAACACATGCCAAGAAATGCCTCTGGGGGGGGTTAAACCCCTTTAATCCCCCCCTGCACTGCTACCTCTGTCCCTGGGGACCAACCCTGCTGATTTCCAAGAGATGGGGTGGGCTCTGACAAGCTCCTGGCTGGGGGGGGCACCCAGCACCCTGTGCAGCCCCTGCCATGGGTGCTGGCTCCTGATGGCTGCAATGCTCAGCTTTTCCCCATCCCATCCCAGACAAGCAGATCTCGTTTTGCCTGTTCCTCTGGAGCCTCAGCCACCTCTCATTTTGCACAGGCAGGTTTGCCTGCCCCAGATGAGCTGGTTTCCTAAAGCCCAGGCAGACAAACCAGCAAAACCCAGCGACCAGCTGATGGTCCCCACAGACCAGCTGCAATTGTCCATAGCCAAGCCAGGCATCAGGTGCAGCTGGGTCAGAGCTCTGGATAACGGAGCAAACCTGTGTATTCATACCCTTCTAGAGGAAGCCTGAATGGCCTTACCCCCCCAGGCACACCAGGCTCACAGTGAGCCCACTCCCATCTCAGTCCTTCCCACAAAGCTCAGGCCCCCATTGCCATCCCCAAGGCCACACGGAGCACGAGCTGTCCCAGGGATGCTCCTGCTGCACCCTCATTCACCCTGCTGTCCTGCTCTGCTTCTCCAGCCTGTAAAATACACAGGTCAGTCTGTAAATTCCCTCCATGGTATAAGGTACAAAGGGAAGGACCTTACCTGGAGCTGAAAAAGAAGTGATCTCCTCAATGGCTGGCTGGCAGCAACCAGGGCTCTGGGTATTTGAGTGTTGTGATCTCCTCCCCAGCCCTACTTTTGGAGCAGAAAAACTGGCTCTGCCATCCGTCATGGACAGCACATAACACCGGAAACGTGACCTGTCCCACTGGTACCCACAGCAGGCATTGCCTCCAGCACGGGTAGGAGCAGAAAGACCTTTTGCAAGCAAGTCAGGGCAGCTCTGGAGGCTGCAGACACCCATGGCAACCAGGCCTGGGACCAGGGAGAGCACTGGGGACTCAGTCTGGGAATGTGCTGTGGTCAGGACCCGACTGGAAGTAAAAAAGGGGCTTTGGGGGATGCCTGCTGTGGGTGGGAGGTGTCAGGCAGCTCCAGGAAGTCCAGGCAAGGCTGGACCACGCAGAGCTCAGCACTCCCAGCTCTCTCCAAAGCTTGTCCTTGCTGCTGGCTTTCACTCCAACATATCATTAAGTAAATACCTGTCAGCAGAGAGCAGTTACCAGCACGTCTAAACACTTGCATAATGTGCCTTCCCCTCTAATGCAATGCCCTCATTTCTAACAGCACCAGTAAGGGATAATAACAGTAACAATAGTGTCAGAAAGGGCTTGTGTACCCAGCTAATTTTGTTTTCCCCACCTAATAAAAGGAATTAGCTCTCCCGTAAGATTTGTCCCATTTAATGCCTTCAACTCTACAACAAAGTTGCTCCCACAATCATTTGACTTTTGTTTACAGTAATTGCAGGGTGTGTGGAGGCCCCTCCAAGAGAGTGAACCTAACTCTGGGTAACCCCTGCAGGGAGCAAGCAGCTCTGCAGGAGTCACTTGTCCCAAAAACCTGGTTATTTCTGCCCCAGACCTGGTCCACCACAGCCTGCCCTGGCCCCAAATCCAGAACAAAAGTCCCATTTGCAGGTTTAGGTCAGAAATGAGGGATGGGTTTTCAGCCAAGCTGGTGGCAGAGTCCCTGTTGATGCCCAGTTTACAATCAACAGCTCTGGTGCTCTTACAGAGATGCTTCAGCTCACACACAAATCTCTCTCTCAGGGAACTCCTGCTGCCAGCAGGTCTTGGGATAAATGCTGACAGCAATCCCATCTGTGCCAGCAGGGCACCGCCGCCAGGTCGGTGCAGCCAGGGAATTTGGTGATGTGCACATGGAGCACCCTGAAAACAGATCCAGGGAAGATGTGTTTGGTGTTGGGACCAGCACAGGCAGCCAACCCACGCCTCTGAGCAGCTCCTGCCACCTTTGGGTTCAATGAACACAACTGAGAAGGAAATGCCAGAGCCCTCCTCCTCCTGCCACGAGCTCCCCTGTTCCTGCCTCTGAGTCAGGCCCTTTAATTTGTGCTGTGGGTGACCTGGGACAGGTGTCCCTTTAGTCAGGGCTGCCAGTGGCAGCATAGCTGCCGCTTCTTCCAAATGAGGACAACTGCTCATCCTGCCAGAGGTTCTGCTGCTACTGACCATGGTTTTAATAATGGAAAATGAGTCCCTGGGAAGGTGGTTGGCAAGGCCTGGGAGCACATCCCAAAGCCCATTGGGAAGCCCAAGCCTTTTTTATGTTTTAAACCTTTCCACAGCAGCTGCCAGGAAGCAGCTTTTACAGCTGCAACTAACAGAATCACTCCCAAGGAAAGAAAACAATTGTGGAAGGCTTTTTTTTTTTCCCCTCCAAGTCACTGCCAGCATCTTAGCTGACTCTTATCTATTCTCAGCTACCTCTCACCTCCCCAAACACTACCAGAAGTGTTCAAATTACTGTCGGCTCTCATTAGGTTCACACAGAAGGCAAGGCCAAGCAGGAAGACCTCCAGACAGTTGGATGCTGAATTCTGATGAATCCTTTGGGTAGAAAGATTTCAGCAACCGTGGAACTGTTTTTGTTGTCTATCTATTGCAGTCCTTGCACTGGCACACAAATGAAGCTGGTGCACGTTTGGTTATTGGCTGCTGTAACAAAATCCAGGTGGGCACACGACTGAAGGCATTACTGTCTGCATGTTAAAAAAGAAATCACCTCATTTCCTTTAATTATTTAACTACTCTACACTAAAGCACTGCAGGTCAGTAGAATTTATCTGCAAAAAAGGAAATGCTGCTTCCTAAAACCCCATTGCCTATATTTCTTCTCTTCTGACGTTCCTGTGCTTTTTGGCAGGAGCAAAGCTGCCTTTTTGCACTGACACAGGAACTGGGAGCTCATCTGTGGGAGCTCTCACTCCCCAGCCTGGGCTCAGAGCACTGTTTCCTGCCATGAGAAAAATCCCAGCTGTCCTGGCCCCAGAGCTGCACACACCTCTGCCCCAAAAACGACAATCAGGGCTGAGAAAAAACACCACAGTTCTTTTATTTCATCTGTGCCCACTGCTACCTTGATAGCTTTTAACTGAAACAGTTGTCAAAACAAATCCTTTATTTAATGATGCTATCAGCCAAAAGAAGAAAAAAATAGATTTTATTGTAGTGCAGATTTTTTTACCCCAGACACATTTCCTTCAAGTCCAGTTTTAAGATGCCAGAAAAAGCTTTCCCTTTAGAGATCTGATCAGTCTAACCATGACTAAGGCAGGGTTTTTTCCACATATATATATATATAAAATCAGAGCATTAGCCAAAAGGTATTCTTATACAAAAAAACACTTCTCCACTGCACAACTAGAGCAGAGGAATGTTCTAAGCCTTCAGTATAGCAGAGATGTGCAAGACCTGCTAAAACCCAGAGGATTTTCAAAAGGGGATTTGAGCATCATTGTTACCAATGAGAAAGTGCAGAGGCAGGTGTGACACTCAGTCACCTCTGATTAGCTATTATGGACTTCTCGAAATTCCATTTTAGCTGTGCATTTCTGCTCTTATGATTCCAACAGAGGCTGCTGCCTCCCCATGGGCAGGCTCAAAAGATAAAGGAACAAAGCAGGGAACTTGCACAGCACAAAGAAACAGATACCATACGTGGAGCAGCTTCTGAGGCAAATTAGGACTCCTACTAACAGAACCAAATTGCTGCCTCTCTCCCTACTTTAATATATACCTTCCAAGAAGGAGCATTGCATTATAGTGTTTTTCCACAGAAAGAGAAGACAAGCAGTATGTGAGTCTGTGAACAGTCTGTGGCTGACATGTTAAGCTGCACTGAAAAATGGGAATCCTCCTGCTGAATTCTCTCATTAAAGTGCCCAAACACAAATCAATCCCTTTTAGTCAGTTCTCATTTATTGCTATAAAGCCAAGTCCCTGCATTCTCAGGGCCAGATCAGCATTTTCCCAGGTCGTGCTGAAGCAAGCACAGCGTGAGAGAATGAGAAACAGCCCCCTGGTGAGAGTCCCCGTCCCACATCCCTGAGTGTCACTACAGACATCTTCAGGAGGCTGAGCTTCTCTTCAGCAACAACAGCTTAATCAGGAATCCTCTCTGCTCTGTTCTGCCCAGTCTAGGAACTGCAAGGTTCATAATCACAAAAATTTGCCTCTTCTTGCACCTCCTATCCAATATTGACTTCAGCACGAATGCAGAGCTATCAGGAACCCAATTATGTCTGACTTAAAAATCACACCATGATTTTAGCTAACTCTAACTAGCCAGCTGCTACTCTTCTCTTCAGCATTGGAGAAGCTCTCTGGACTGTGAACACAAAGAGCTTGTTAACACATACAGCAGAGAGATTTCAGTGAAAAGACACAGACAGTCCATGAAACAGAGAAGCAATCTGCACTTTAAGTCTGTCACGTTGTCCACCAGCCTGGACTATGCTAATCACATCTCTCAGTGTGCTGTAAGAGCTGTCATTGCCAGACTGCACTTAATCACCGTTCTTGCAGCAGCAGTGAGCAGAGTTCATTTTTTTCCCTTTAATAAGAGCCATTACATCATTCTCCAGCATGGAAACTATGAAGTGGGAAGGTCAAAAAGTTCTTAATTAGAAGGATTTTTATTACTGTGATAGTTCCGTTCTAGCCTCAATAAGAGAGATCTGCAGTACAGGCAGCAGGAGCTGGAAGGCATCTTGGATATAGGAAGCACTGTTTGAAGCCTGTGAGAACAAAAATCAAAATACACACATGAATAGCCATGCTACCAGTCAGCTTTGCTCACCACATACTCATTTCAAACAGCATTGATTATTGCACAGAAAAAACAGAAGCCTGGTGCTTGCTGGATTTTAAAGGCTTCATGCTAGAAATCAATTTTATGTCAAGTTTTTGAGGGGCTTTATGCTAGTAGGCAGAAAAAGCAAATTGCTTAAAGACTGCCAAACAAGATCAGTTACAATCCCAATGCAGGATACTGTTCTCAGTAAGAGAAGAAAAGTGTTTATTTCCAAGTGAAGCACAGCATGCTGTGGTTGGAAGGAAGAACACATGAACATGAAACACCCCCTTCCTACCACACCCCAGAGCTCTGCAAGCTTGAGAATCAATTTAACAGTAAGGAAGTATTGGGGCTCCTGCATGCTAATTTCTGAACTTGTCTAAGGTTTGACTTTGGACATTTAAATTCTAAAAATCCAGACTGCTGAACTTAATATGTGTCTCCTGACCCATCATAACTGTGAGCTGACACTCACTCCTCACTAAGTAACTCATCTCTTGTGCAAATCTACAGACATTTATCAAAACTTTCAAGTTATTAGACAGGTAAGCACAATTTTAGACCATGGGTTAGAGAACTTGGCATGCATAAGGATCCTAAAGTTGGAAGACCCAACACATTTATTTTTAAAGTATTAGCTTAAAGATTTAATGTTAGCATAACTGACCTCCAAAAACACTCCAGTGATTAAGGGATTAAGCACATCTGCTTTCTCTTTGACCTGCAGAGATCAGACATATATTATCCTGATTGAAAATTTGATCACATTTCTTCAAGCAAGATAAAGCTAAGCCCTCAGTAAGTTTAAAACCACCACTGCTCCCTTAACTAGAGGAAAGCTAAGCCACAAGTTTAGCAGCCTTGTAGCACGCAAATAAGAACAGAGTAACTTGCATGTGCCCAGCACAGGTCGGGTATGAATACACATCACATCTTCAAATGAACTGGGGACAAGTGGAGAATCCAGAGATGATGATACCATCTTCAGGAACACCCGAGTGCTTTGGAAAATCCACAACAGGCTCACAAACTTTACTGGCCTCTGTGTCCTTAGCACTGTGAGCATCAATTCCCACCCCCCCTCTGTGCCAGGCTCTCAAAAGCTCAGATGCCACAGTTTGAGGAACCCTGGCCTAAAGCATCAGTTCACAAGTTAGAAACTGCATATGTAAACATGCAAAACCAAAAAGCAGCTCCTGGCAAAGATCCCAAGGCTGTTATCAAATAACCACATCTCATTCCTAAGAACTGTGGTGTAACTCTTACCCCTGCAGTTGTTAAGCATGTTGTGAACTCTTTAGAGAAAGCTGACAGCTCTTTACACAGCACGATCGTCAGTCTGTGGAAGAAGACGGGAAAACAATGAAGTAAACCCAGTCCTCAAGATTAAATTTCTTTCAGCATTCCTCTAAAACATAAATGCCCTATTTCTATGCTAACTAAGTTAAATTAAACCAAAATTTATATAAACAGTGTATGAAGATTCAGAAGCTTCCCAAATAAAATAGAGAGGGAAAAGATGGGGAAATAAATATTTAAAGCAGATCTTAAAGAGCACTCAGAGGACACACATCCATTCCAGAAGGAACAGTACTAGCTTGTCTTTTTTTACTGGCAAGTGTCATTTTTTGAATTAGAAAGTACTGCACATTTCTGAGTTAGAAAGTACTGCACATTTCAGACACATGCCAGGTGTCTCCTGTGCAGTAATTTTGCCATCTCATGTACCAAGCATACTAAATTATTAACAAAAACGTAATCAGGAACCACTTTTGTACAATTGTTTTGTCATGTTTTAAGTCTCTGCCAACTGACTAGCACAAGCTTAATGCAAATATTTTTCTAGGCTACACAAAGCTTTCAAGAAGAGTTTCCTCTTTCGTATCAAGAAATTTCTTTAAGCTGGAAAGAGCTGAGTTCTGTTGGAAGATAATGAATGTCACCCATCACAGTTTCACAAATTTGCCCAATTCCCAAATTTAAACACCTATGCACAATTCAAGAGCCCTGCATTGTATGGATTTCCAAAGAATTTTTAGACTGTTTAATCAGTAATTTTATGCTATCCATTTACTAAGAGATGCACTCACTGTGAAAGGGACTTGGCTCTGTCTGTGGCTGTCACCTCCTGCTTCTGACCATAGAGAAACAAAGCTGCAGTTTTGTGAAACATTTCAATGGAGCAAGCTGTCAGTTCTGCCAGGCTTCTTATGGCAAATGCATGAATATCCTGCAAGAGTGACAAAAATTCTGCATACATCACAAAGACTAGCAGCTTTTATTATTTAAAACAAGTCAATCACACAACATACTATCACTGCCCTTTCAGACCTCAGAACCCACACAGAAATAGAAACCCATAAACCCTGTGAGTCACAACTGTAACTCAGCAGCCAGATAAACACTCTGCAGGCAGATATTCTTTTCCTTTATTTCCCAGTTACCTCTACTGATTTCTTAGCATCTTGGTCATCATCTCTGCATTCTTCTTCTTGTTGGTTTTCTTCGTTTTCTTTTTCTTCTTTAGGAAGACTGCTGTTGAATCGTGCTATCCACTCATGAGCAGATGTCCTCACCTGGAACAAGATGTGCCATAATATTTAATAATTGGAATGAAACCCCCCTGCACACCACAAAACAATGGAGTACTGGCTCTCTCCAGAAGAAAGAAGCAACTACAGCTCCTTCTGAGCTTCTGAGAAGAACCAGGACAAAGGATCCCAGTGCCTTCAGGATTTTGCAGAAGTTTGGCTGCACTGATGCAGTTGAGGGCAGTTGTTTCTCTAGCACCAGGGGCTGGAGTTTACCAACAACACCAAACTATCAGAGGTGCTTAAAAACATGTCTGCAGAATGCTGCTGCCACTTGGTGGATCTGAAGGGTAGTGAAATGATGGTTCTTCCTCATACCAGCTCCTGAACACAGTAAAATCAGGTGCTTTGTACCAAGAGGAGGCTTTCAGTTCATGACTGTAGGTTTTTTCACCGTGGTGGCTGAAGGATTCTGCCCCATAAAGTTAAAGGCCCATCTCCTTTGCCTACCATTGCCAAAAGATCTAAAATATGACTTGTTTTTGTGCATTTGATATTTTTACAAGCAAAGCAGGTGAAAAGAAGCCCTTCCTGTGAGGAAACTCTCCATTTTTTAGAATATTTAAAATAACTCACCGTGATCACTTTGTCAGGGGTGGACGAGATGTGCAATTCTGAAAACAAGTCTCTTACTTCTTTTGTGAACTCTTCATCTCCTAAAGGACAGGAAAGGTTAAAGAATCCACACAAAGGACAGATTCAGGAATAAGCAGCACTTCAATGCACAACTAGTTCTGCACAAGTCTGTCAACTGTTTCCTTTACTTCTCTTTGAATCAGCACCTCAGGCAAGAATGCATCAAACCCAGTCTTTTCAAATACAGTTTCTAAGGTAAGTTCTGCAAAGGTGGAGACATCAGTGCCTGAAGGTTAGTTCTTGCTTTCTCAATTCTGGTTTTGTATCTAAGGTAACTCCCTTTTTAAAATTTTTTTACAGGCAGCCTTTTATAACACACTAACTTGCAATCACCTTGGAGAGTCTGAAATACCACTTAGAGCCTATGGTTCTCCTATTATATATGGCACAGCAGATGTGAAATCCATTATGTGCAAATATAAAAGATACATTAAATGTTGAATGATAGCAAGTGCAGGTGTGTAAGCCCTCCCTGATGAGCATTTAGGTAAAAGCAATGCAAGAAATTTACATTTAAATCCATGTAATTCTCAAGAATCAGGGCTCTTGTGTGCGAAGGTACCTCTGAATCTTTTGCTCTGTGTGGCTAACTCTCATTTAAAAAACAAATAAAAAGGCTTTTTGCTCTCCCACATGTTGGACAACTCTGTTCAGAGTTTTCCCTTCCTGGTCAAGGAAACCCACTCTCTCTCTGAATTAGCATCTTGGCTCAGGGTCAGTTGTATGAACTGCCCATGAGTCAAACAACTCTAACCCTGCTCTGGCAAGAAATCATTCCTGCTACAGAATTAATGCACAGCTTCTCAGAGATGAAGGGTGTAGTTACCTGTCATGCCCCTGGACAGAGATGGCTTTAGGATTAAACATCCAGCTAAAGAATAATTTAAATTTGGCATCATGCCCCATTGCTACTGATCAGGGCTGGCTGGTTCTGCACTGAGGACCAGCTTCTCCTGTCAGCAGCTGGGGCTCTCTTACCCTTCTTTTCTTCCTCTTCTTCTTCAAAGAATTCAGGTAAAGAAAATGCTTCTTTGAGTTGTTCCATTTCCCCCTTCAGTGTGTCCAGCTCCTCTCCAGAGAGGGCATTCAGAACTGATTTCACCTGGTTAGGGGCAGCACAGCCAAAGAGAGAATCAATAAATCCATCCAACAGGGTGGAAAATGCAGGCCAAGGTAGCAAACCAGTGGGTGTGAGGACAGTAGCTTGTGAAAAGTTGGAGACCTGCAGGAACTGAGGCTGGCTGGGGTAAAGGGATTGGCTTTAGGAGCTGAGGATAGGACAAACTGCTCCCAAGGTAAACACCAGATCCTAACACAAGGATCAAAGTGAAGTTCTGTAATCATTTTACAGCAAATTCTGAGCACTTGATTTTACATGTATATACATATATAATCTTTTTTCCCCTCTTCAGCTGAACTCAAAATAGAAAGCAAAATGCTCAGGGCCATTACCTTTGATTCACTCTCTCTGGAAAGCATCTCTAAGGCCTCCAGATGCGAAAGACCCTGAAACTCATCAAACAGTAACCCATAATGGGCTTTCTTCTCAGTAGCCATGGTAACCTCGGTAGCTGTCTGCTGCTCTTCTTTCTCCTTTGCCTCTCGTAAGACCTGAAAAAGAAAAGCAGAGGCCTCGTGACAGTTCCAGGAGATAGAGAATACAGGAGGAGATGGCTTTTGGCTCAATAGCAAAAACGCTTGCCTAATGACAGGACCACAAAAGAAGGGAGAAGAGATGAGAGAAACCAACGAGGTGCTGATAGGGAACTGCTGTACCTGAGATAACGTAGAGGTTCTGTTTATTAGGCCCTTTGTTTTTTTGAATCCAGGGTCTCCCTCAGCTATTACATCCATTGTCTTTTTGCCGATGAATTCCAAGGCATCCAGACCTCCACTAATAACACTTTTACCCTAGGAATGAGATTTGGATAAAGACAGCTCATAAAACTCAGAGAATATTACATAATTGAAGAAATTGAATTGGGAGGGTTTTATCAGCAATCTAATGCTGGGCATTCACATAAAAGCCAAATTGGTCCTTGTCACCCTAAATTCAACCCTCATCATCACAAAGAGAGCAGCAGGACATGGAAAGAGCCACAGCACATTATCACCCAACAGCTTATTACAGCACCCAGACAGCTGCAGCAATCTGATGGGAAATACATATTTTTTTTAGTTTGTGCACAAGCTGGTTCTCAGCACATTACAGTATTCAGTTCTCATCCTTCCAATGAGAAAAAAACAGACCAGATTTTCACTGCTAACTTTTGTTTGAGCCTTAAAAGCAGAAACAGAAGCCAGCTTTCCATCTGCAGCTCTTTCAGATTCCCAGGGAAATTGACAAGACAGCAGATCACAAAAGCAGTTTCTAAGGGTAATGGCTTCCCTTTGAAGTGCATTTCTCATGGTCACAGGAGCAAGCTGATTTCCAAGTGAACTGGGCTAGTTTCACATAGGTTTTTGAAGAGGAGAATGGATTTCATCTCCAGTTCTGTGGAAATCAGTGGAAATACTCCAGGAATGAGTCTGACCCTGCATTTAGCTGACTACTCCAAAGGAAAGGCAGAGATGACAGAGTACTGAGGTGATGTGCACAGAAATGCACGCTCTGCACAATCCACCATTAGGATTTTTTTGTTATGCACCAACATTCAATACAGAACTATCAAAATTCAAGACATCTTTCAGATTAGGTGCCAGTTAGAAGCAAGACCCAGGATAATGGCTGTCTGAAGGTTGGAAGAGTTTATCCCCACGCCTCCCATAAATGTCAAAATTAAGTTTCTTCTTACAATGTTTCAGATGAAAGGCCAAAACCCCAAAGCTCCCTTAAACCCATTTTCTCCTGCATTCCCAACTCACTCACTGTGCTTTGGACAGCAGTAGAGATGGTTGATAAAACTTCAAGAGCCCCAGCAATAGGGAATGAGCTGCCATCATCAGCTGCATCAGCGTTGCTGGCAGCAGGCTTCTCACTTCCTGCATTAGAAGGCAGAAAATTAACTTCCTGACTTCAAAAAAAAAAAAAGATCCTGTCAGCCACAGAGTGGAGAAAATCAACAGACACCAAATATCAGCTAGGAGCAAGCCTACAATTCAGATTATTTTCCTCTCTACTTTTCAGAGCTAACAGAACTAAGCAAGAGAGTATTATTTAAATGATTTTATTATCAGTCTCAAGTTGCAAGGTGCAGAATAAGGTGATGTTATTTTGGGCTCATTATGTTATGAAAAACATTCCAGAGTTGTACTTATGTAGTACAAAACTGACCTCTTGTAGCATCTTTAGACTCTGATGAGATTTCACTAGGACTGGGGATCCCAAGGGTTGTTTCTGCTTTTTCTATGACATTTGAAATACCTTGACCTAGAGAAGACAGAAATCAGAACAGAAACAGGATTAGAGCTGCATATTCTTTTTTATTATTCTGGATTCCTTCTGTTCAAAACAGTTTAACCAGCACTAAAATCTCCTCCTACCCACCTGACCTACCAATGTAATGAACTAAGGTTTCATCTTAGCTTTTAAATAAGGTTGTAAATACTGGCAGAATACTAGTTTAAAATACCAGGTGAAAATTACACAAACGCCTTAAAAACTTGAAAGTAATTCTGTCTGTGCATATCTCCTTAATCTCACTGTACCTTTTGGTACAAGCTTTTCCCATTACTTGAACAATTCTCTTGACATTTTTCCAATAATGGTTGCTGTAACTGAAATCCTCTTCTCTAGAAACAAGTTCTAAAGCACCAGCTTGAGACACAAAACATGATTAAAATATTTATCAAATACCAGAAAGAGCCTTACCTACAGTAGCTACGGTAGCAGACGCAGTTGACAGAAGAGATTTCCCCCAGCTTCCCCAGTAGCCCCACCCTGTCTGAACTGCAGGAGGATCTGAGACCTTTAATGAAGAAAAACAGAAGATTGATGCAGGCATTATGGTGCAGAAAGGAACACACGCAGTCTGTGACACATGACTTTTGTGCAGCTTTTTCATTTCAGAGAACAGCAGTGTGAATTTTCAGAAAGGAGTGGGGCTCATGCTCAGAGTTCTCCTGTGCAGGAACATACCTTGATGGTTTCACCTGCAGGCTTTTCTGTGGCAGCAGGCTGGCTTGGGGGCTTGGGTTCAGGTCTTTTCCGAGTCACAGGCACACTCTCCTGTTCTCTCCCTTCACTGCTCTCAGAGCAGCCAAATTCCCCTGTCTTCTGCTCATTTTCAGCTTCGTAAGAGGTTCCATCTTTCAGATTTTCCCCACTATCTTCCTCAGACATGACTACAAACATCCACAGAAAGCAAAGCAAATAAAATAATCACTCCTTTGCACTTTGACATTACTTCAAGTTCATCATGTTGGTGTTTTAAATAATTAAACACAACAGTGTTGCCACACATACCCACATGTGTATACACCAAATTACGTCTGCCTCAAAGAAATGTCATACTTGGAAGTTTAAAGTCCCACAGAGACACGTGGCTTTATCAAAACTGACACACTCCACAGGAAAAAAAAAACCGGTTTGCTAACTCTGAAAAACAAATCAAGGTACAAAAGGGCCTCAGATAATTAAATCCACCACATGTCCCACCAAAATAAAAGTGAAAACAAATCGCTTGGGATGGCTGGTTTGAGAAGTGTAGGAGACAAATGGGGCCAGCTCCCAGAGAGCTGAGCCGGCAGGGAGGCAGCGGCTGGGTCACTTCTGTACGTGGGGATGAGCACTGCGGGGCATGACCACCCCCAAGGGCTGCGACGAGCCCCAGCTGCCGCATCAGCCGTCCCAGCACCGCGGATCGGGGACAGGGAGCCCACGAGCGGGGCTGTCCCGCTGCTCTCGGGGCCCAGGCGTCACCCGTCCGGGCTCCTCTGGCAGCAGCTGCGGCTGAAGAGACTCGCACGGCCAGGCAGGGACAAGCCGAGACCCCCGGGGTCACACTGGGGTGACGCTGTGTCGCCGGCCAGGCGCTCACTGATGCAATCGGGGCAGCTGCCCCCGCCAAGCGAAGGAAAGCGACAGCTCCGGCTGCGGGCTGGGGACCGCCACCCCATCTGACAGGACCCTCCACAGCGACTACGGCGACCACGGCCCCCGGGTCACCCCGGCACCCTCCCCACCCCGCAGCCCTGGAGGCCTCCCTGTGCCTCCGCGTCCCCGGGAGACCCCCAAAGCCCCATAACCCCCACACGGGGCTGCCCCATACGGCACCCCAAGTTCCCTAAACCCCCCCGCGGGGCTCCTGCCGCACAAGGAAGCCACATGAAGAGCGGGCTGAGGTCGCTTGGCCTGCTCAGGTTGGAGAACGGGAGAATGAGGGCAGAGCTCATCGGGGTCTGCAGCTCCTCCCGAGGGGCGGCGGAGGGACAGCTCCGAGCTCTGCTCTGTGTGACAGGGACAGCACCCAGGGAACGGCTGGAGCCGTGCCAGGGGAGCTCAGGGAAGGGCTCTTCCCGCAGAGGGTGCTGGGCACTGCCCAGGCTCCCCAGGGAATGGGCACGGGCCGAGGCTGCCGGAGCGCCAGGGGCGGTTGGACAGCGCTGCCGGGCACGGGCTGGGATTGCTGCGGTGTCCTAAGCAGGGCCAGAAGTTGGACTGGATGATCCTGGTGGTTTTCTTCCAACTCAGAATATTCTGTGTGCTTGTGTTTCTGGCATGACGTCACGCCCCAGTGACACCAGCCCGCGTGACGTCACACCCCTCGCATGTCGTGTGTCCCACTGCCACCACCAGCCCAGCGGGACCAGGCCTTTTCCACGAGTGAACTTGGAGCATACAGGGGCTGTGAGGACGGGGTAGTGTAAAGTGAAACTTTGTGCCTGATCGTTTTTAGCTGACAGGGCAAAAAAACCTGTTTTGGAGCGCAGCCGATGCCACGTCGTGGCGAGTTAGCTTGTCACAGGTGTCACGCACCCAAGGGATGTGCACAGGAAAACAACAAATCCCACCAGGCAGCCTCGCCAGTGAGGCTGGCCCTGGGGTGCTGTGGATTTGTCCCTTAGGTTGGTTTTTGGGCCGTGAGTGCTGCAGAGCTTTGGCTGGTGCCAGCAGAAGGTGAGCCCTCCCTGCAGCCTCTCCCGTGCTGGGAGCACCTGGGATGGCTCTTGTCAAGACCAGGCTGGCTGTGTTCATAAACTTCCCAAGAGTTCCTGTCTGCAGGGCTCTGCCAAGTGCGTCTCCCTGGTTTGACAGAGGGTCAAGAGGGGGCTTGCAAATGGTATTTCTGCAAGACATCAGCAGCCTGTGCTCTGTCAGGTGTGCCTCGGTTTATTGCCTCACGTTAGTCCAGGTATGAAGTGATGTTATAAGCAGTGAATATAAAACCATATAACTTGCAACCTCTTGGGCCCCAATTTTGCAGTGCCATATAAATGTGTGTAATTTTAAGTACTATCAGTGCTTCCACTGACCTCGGTGGGACTACTTAGAGTGCTCTAACTTAGATACAAATACACTTCTTCAGGGTAGGAGCCAAGGATGACTCATACAAGCACATGCATCACAGATTTTTATCTTTCCACTGCTATTTGTTGTTACAACTTATGGTTTAATAAAGGTTAAATGTGTTGAGCTCAGCTTCAGGTTCAGTTGTAAAATAGCCAGTTTCTATTCTGGCACATTTCATCTTGATTGAGCTTAACACTTTGTTGAAGAATTGTGATGTTGGCACTGATCACGCTTTATCCTTTTTGGGTCCTTTAGCAGCTGTTTTGCATAAGTGCAGTGGATGAAGAATATGGATTTTGCAAATAATTTTATTGTTCCCAGCACTCGGCAGTGAGAGATCATTGTCTGCTTAGCAATAATGGCTTTTCCAAAAGACAAACAATTTCTAATAAATCAGACCTCGAAGAATTTAATAGTAAAATTAAATGACCCATCACCAACGGTTTATGCATTATGCAGGCTCAGTGCAAGTATAGTGGAGAGCATATGCAATTACTGAAGACAATTATTCTTATGAGGGAAAATGTTGCTGAGTATTTCTTGTGTTAAGTAAATGAGTGAGATTCCTAATGTCATTTAGGAACAGACGTCACAGACGCTTGGAAACCTTAACAATTCAAATTTAATAATTTAAAATGACAATAGCACAGACGAAGTACAAGAGGCACTGGGATTATTCTCCAATAAATCTAAAGTATCAGTTGGGAGGTTATTGTTTTAGAAGACTGGAAGTTATTATGTGTCTGTGATTCAAGGGTGAAGATGAGGGTTTGTGTTTGCTGCAGAACTGTGGTCAGTTTTAACTGCCTCAGGTGCTGTGAAGTCAAGTCTGATGCATGCAAAAGTGCATTTTTAGCTGAAGGCAGCTGGGTCATAGGATGGTGACGGCTGCTGAAGGTCTGGGACCGCAGCACCTCACTTGCCACCATAGCTGTGACAGACCTTTAAAACCACCCAAATGTCAGTGGTCCACAAACCACTACCAGTCTACAGCCTGTCTGTGGGGGGTCTGCATAAGGTTGCCAAAACAAGCAGATCAGTGTTAGCAGCCTCTTGCAGGCTCTGAAACACTCTGAAAATACCAGGGGTCTAAAAATGGAAGGTTGAAACCACTCCCTCAAACAGAAGAATAGTTGCTGATCGACAGCAGCCTTAGTTTTTTTTTTCAGACCTGTGCTGTTGCTGTGGATGGGATGCTATTCTTCAGAGGCAGCAGAACTCAGTAATGCTTTCCCTAAAGGGTAGCTGGTGAAAAACAGGAATGAAAGAGGCCTTGGTAGTGGTTTTAACTGTTTAGCTGTGGGAAAGTAGCTTCTCCAGCACAATGGTATAATTGAGTTCCCTGCACTAGTCTCATTTTAAATGAACGGACAAGAGGCGTGATAGAAAACAGAGTGGGGCCAATGATTAAAAAAAGAAAGAAGGCAGATGAAAGAATTGCTGTTTACAGAGAAACAAGTAGGGAGCCTGTTTTCCAGTTTCTCTTGCAGGATTCAGTGGGTGAGTTGGTTAGTCAAGCTTGAAGGAGAGTTGGGCACAGCTGTCTTCTTTGCCTTCTTTGTTAAACTGGTTTTGGCAATAGCCGCAACAGAAATGGAAATGGGTCAGATAACACATTTCTCATCAGATGTCAAGTCTGGGATCTGGTTTGACCTTTGACAAATTAACTTTCACTGGAAAAAATTCCCAGTCTGGATAGCATCAGCAGAATTCCCCCTTTGGAATATGCTTAGTTTGTCTCTGATGAAAGACAATTACTAGAAATCACCTGGTTTTATGCATGTTTCATTATTTTTCAGAAATGCTTTAGATAGTGTTAACTGGTAATTCTAGAAGGATGAAAAGTGTCTGCATTATTTATTAAGTAAATGGGTCCCTTTGTGTTGTGATATTTATGAAATTCCTTTCCACTAAGATCTGTTATTTGTAGAAGAAAAGATGATAAATTTGAAGTGACACAGTCAATGGTAAGAAGTGAGATATTTTTTAAGATAACATTTGAGCTTGTGGCTTCTGTACTTTGTAAATGGTTTTTTAAGGCTCTAGAGCAGTCTAGATGGAATCCTAACTTCAAAGAACACATATTGGATTAGAAATTTTCTTGAATCAGGCTTCCAGGAAAATTGATTACAGATTGCCTCTTATCAGTGTCATCTCATTTTGTTACAAGTTGGTTTTATTCTGGCTTGTGTGCAAAAGACAGAAAATTAAAGGCTGTACCCTAATGTCTTAAAATATCTTTTGTGCACATTAATTTGAAGAGTATCTGTCCCTAGACAAAAAATTTTTTTCACATTTCTATGAAGTTTGGGTAGAGAAGACAATGATGAATATATGACTGCTGAGATGAAGCAGCCTAAACTGAAAGATTTTCAACAGGAGCTCTTTGTAAAACAAACAAGAATAACAAGGAGCATACATAGAAAATGCAGCAGCAACAAGAGATATTGCAAAAAAGGAAATATGTGTAGACATCAGTGTTCTGATGCTCAGAAAGGGACTTCCTCTTCTGGCTGTAGACAACAACCAGGAGACTTTTCCCAAGTAATAAAATCATATTATATAGTATTTAGACATCTAATACTAGTTGTGCCCCTAAAATCAAGTAAGTAGATGTAAATGCTAAAAATCAGATGTGTGTGTGTGTGCTTTGGTTTTTCTCTGGGTAGTAAATGGAAAGATTGGCTTTAGAAAACCAGGGCTTAAAAGCACTTCGATATTGGTGGAGAGGGAGGCAGAAATTACATCCTCTTTCTCGCTTTTCTTTCTCTATTAAGAAAGCACTTTTTCTTTGGTAACAAATGCAGAATCCACACTTAAAGATAATTGTGCATTTCGAGTAGTCTGAACAATTTGTTCTTTTTGTAAAACCTTTTTCCCCTTAATGATTATTGTTCCAGAGATTATTTATTTGGTTGGGAACGTGAACATCTAGTGGACTGGAGGTTGTGCTAATGCCTTCTTACCCTCATTTTATTACTGTGTTCTGAGCAAAGCTCTGATTTAGAACCTCTCAGCTGACAGTTTATATTATGATAATCGAAATCTGTTTACTGGAAATTGAATTTGAATACATGGTAACCTTGCTGTCATTAATAAACTTATTGCTTTTCTTTTTTTCAGTTTTACTTCCAATTTTCGCTTCAAATATTGATGGTCTTGAAAGTGCATTTGGATCCCAGACATTTTCCATCACAGAACAAATCAAGAGCTCCTCTCCTATCTCAGACCAATACAGACAGCTTAATATCATATGACCTCATTTTTCCAAATTAAATGAAAGAAGAATTTTCACTAGCTTTCCATGAAGCTCAGCTATTGCCTGTTAATTTTGACTGTTAGTGCTGATCTTTCAGTTGGATTCACAGTGGAAAATGTAGCTTTTAACAGGACAGTTGCTTTTAGGTCTTTCAATGCATCGCTTCATGCAGTGTCTCAAGCTTTCATAAGTTCCCCAGCACACCATGATATCATAGCCAAAGAGGGGACCAGTATTTTAATTGAATGTAAACTGAACATCAGCCACCATGAACATATCCTTTGGTATAATTCCAAAGGACACCTACTTGAACAGAAAGATGAAGGTGAGTTTTTCTGCTGTTTTCTATCCATCATTATTCGCCTTTTAAACAGTATTGGAAAACCCCTGGGACTTTATTATAATTTTCTCTTCATGTCCTCCCATTTTTACAATTGGGAGATAAAGAGAGAGCAAAGCAAAGTCCATTGCTCTCTGAAATGTTGCATGGGAATTACACCTGAGTACTTCTGTTCCAGCCCCACAGAATGATGATGTTCAAGAGTCATCCCAGTGTTCCATACAGAAGAAATGAGTCTTCATCCTGCCCTATACTAACTGATGGTTTTATTTATTATTGCTCTGGTTTAAATTATATTTTTCCAAATGCATGAATTAAACACAGTTCTCCACAACTTGCAACTTTTTGAGCTGGCAATTGGTGCTTTAATTTTGTTACAGGATATGTTTTAAAACGTACTTAGTACATTTATTTTTTAGTTTATGCACCAGTGAGACTGTAGAAAGTAACACAACATGTAATGGCTAATGACGGAATTCATGCTATTTAACCCTTTTGAACTGAAGGGGAATATATTTTCATAGCCATTGGCTCTTACAGTTTTATCCCTGTAGTTTTTAATTTTAAAAAATGTTTTAGAGAAGCGTATGGTTTTCTCTATTAGTATTAATGAAGGTCATTGAACTAATTGATAGGATCTTGTTGGAGTCCATCTTTCTGCTTAAGGTATTCAGTAACCTTTTTGTAGTTATAATGCCATCTGGAGATTAGTTCAAAGTAGAGTAATTAGAAGAATAAGTTATGAAAACAGTTCAAAGCAGAGTAATTAGAAGAAATGAGTTATGAAAACAGTTTTCCCCCTAAGTTATAAATGTGCAGCAAATGCTGTATAAAGCTTCTTGTATTGATTTCTTTTTTACTTGGGTTTTGCATGTCAGCACTGCATGCTCAGCAGAAAACTGTCTCAAGAAAATTCTGGGTTCTTTTGCCAACAGAGCAATTTACAGACTGATCTTTTTCATGGGTCACTTGACTTTTGACTCTGAACGTATGGAAAATTAGACTTTATAGAGGACAATCTCTTAACATAGGGTGAGAAACCCTAGTTAAGAATTAGGATCCCTATCAAAAAGAACCAGAAGCACACTGGAAAGTGCAGATGGGAGAAGGAAGTAAAAGTGTAGCAAGCATGCAGAATAATTTACCATTAAGCAGTAGGATGGGTAAGTGGGTTATGGCTTTCTGTGTCACAAGCATGAAAAGGACATTTCAGTCCTTGGTGTACTGTTATTATGCTAGAAGCGGACAGCTCACTGCCAAGCTTTGACTCCTGATGATGTTTACCCTGAGATTTTTGTTTCATGAGCTCTGTTTATTTCTTGCCCCTCTGCAGATGACCGGTGGAGAATTGCTGATAATTCCCTCAACATCACAAAGGTCAGCTTTGCTGACCGGGGCCGGTACACGTGTGCAGGCATTAATCGTAACGAGACCTTGTACTACACAGTCACCCTGAGGGTTATCTTCACCTCGGGGGACATGAGCATCTACTACATGATTGTGTGCCTCGTTGCCTTTGCCATCCCCCTCATTTTGAACATCACCCGCCTGTGCATGATGAGCAGCCACCTCCGCAAGACGGAGAAGGCCATCAACGAGTTCTTCCGGACGGAAGGGGCTGAGAAGCTGCAGAAGGCTTTCGAGATAGCCAAGCGCATCCCTATCATCACGTCTGCCAAAACGCTCGAGCTGGCCAAAGTCACTCAGTTTAAGACCATGGAGTTTGCTCGCTACATCGAAGAGCTCGCCAGGAGCATTCCCCTCCCGCCTCTGATCCTTAACTGCAGGGCGTTCATGGAGGAGATCTTCGAGGCCGTGCGAGTGGAGGACCCCGACGAGGTGGGGAAGGAGGACAAGCAGCCCCCGGGCTGCGGGGCCCAGGCCGCACTGTTCCCCCGGAGCGCGGAGATGAAGCGCAGCGATTCCCCGGCCGGGGACTCGGACGACGGCTCCCTGAGCGAGCAGGGCCAGGAGATCGCCGTGCAGGTGTCCATCCACCCCCAGGCCCGAGGGCAGAGCATCGACACCGTGTCTCACGGCAGCTGCCACTCTGTGCCTGCCGAGGAAGGCACCTGCTGAGCCCAGTGACCCGCTGAGGGGTGAAGGGAGCTCAAGTAATCCAAGCGTACTGTGAGAAAAGGGTCTGCAAACGAGCTGCCTCAGTCCCATGTGCACAAGAGTTTTCCAAATTGCAGAACTAGTTCTGAAGTGTGTACTTTCTGTCAGTGTTGATTTAACAATTCCAGTCTGCTGGAAAAGGCCGTTTGGAATATTGTGCGGAGGCTTTTCTTTCTAAAGCAGGCTAGCTATATTTAAAATAGTAACAAAACAGAAATTCTTTGTCCTTGGCTCCTTGGTAGCTTTTGATACTTCAGATCTGTGTGAGAAGTGACCAAGCTGAGCAGTACAACTTGCAATAAGAACTTTCCTTTGTGAGCTCCTTCTTTCTTCATGAAGTTGAGCTGAAATTCCTTTGAGTGGGTGTTGTTGTCCTGATGAATTGAGTTCTGTGCTCTTTTTGAGTTGTCTCTTGGTGCGTGTAGCCCATCAGAACCACAGTGAGCTTGAACAAATCCGTCTTGTGTCACGTGCTTGTGTTGCTATCAAAATGTACTGTACTTAGAAAAGAATAGTGCTGGGATCTGCTGCTGGATTAAATGAATTGTTGTAGTTTCAAAGCAGCTTAGGGAGCAACCAGGAAGTCTCAGTTTTCTGTGCATCTGCAGGAAACTTGTGGGTATTGTAAAAGCTTGTTGCTTAAACTTGGTGCTGATTGCCAAAGCGCCTTACCCTGGTCCTGTCCCACAGAATGGAGCAGTGACAGCACCGCTGGCACTGCCTGGCTTTCATTATGCTGATTTCACTCACTATAGAAAATCCAAAGTTTTATATTGTATTTGACATTGTGGTGAGAAAAGGATGACAGTAATCACATTGTGGCAAAACTAAGAAATAAATTTATCATCTACAGACAGGTGTCTCAGGCACATCTTCCTGAACAGCATTATAATAAAGCAGGTGAAAAGTAGTGACACTGAGTCGCTGTGCTCTGGCTGGTCCTGTCAGAAGGCAGTGGCAGAGAGAGCGGGGGGCTGGCTGAGCTGTTTGCCAGCCACTGTTTGCAGGAGGGGAGTGACTCTCTGATAGAGCCCAGCCTCGTGTGCTGCAGAGGTGGCAGAAGGGAGAGCTGCAGCTGCTGACATATACACAAGTACTTCACCAAGGATCTCCCTGGCTTCCTCAGCTGTAGGGATCCAGCCTCCAGGAATCAGAGTGCAGACAAGAATCTGCTTTCTTCTTCCACTCTTTGGTGCTATGTTTTTTTTTTTTCTCCTTAACATTTGTATCACTTAAATAGCATTTTATATCCTGTTGAGATTTAGTAGATGTAAAGCTTGTAAGCACTCCACATATTAATTTCTTACAACTACTGGAAGCATATTGCCATATAATTTTAACAGCTTGGCAACAGGAGTGCCATTTAATTTCACACAACTCTTTTTTCTTTCCTTATTATTACAGAAATGTCAGTTGAACAAGTGATTCTGGAGGACTGCTCAGGATTTTTAAGAGGATTTGACATTACATTTACATGAGTAGAGGTGGAAAACAAGCAGGCACAGTGGTAATAGCAGGGTGGGGCTGTCTGTGGTAATACATGCTCAGAACGAAGGGGCTGAACAAATTATAGTTACCATATCAGAGAGAGGGAAATGACAGCATCTATTACCACTTTAAACTACCTTCTGGGGAAATTCCTGCAGTCAGCCACCAGTTAAATCACCCTAGTTGCCTTTGGCCTGTCAGGTAAGAGTGGTGTTAGTCAGGAGGGAAATTGCTAGCCTTTATTACAGTAACATTCCCACCAGCCTGGTGCCATTTCCAAGACTGTAGCAAACTTTGTCTGTTTCAGGGGAATAAAACCTTCTGTACATTCGAGTAGCTGCCTCAACAGTGACTTCTTTTTTTGCTTCCATAGTTTGATGGCACTTTATGTCCAGGTGAAAAGTTTGTATAGTTTTGTGTAACCTGTCTGGTTTCTTTTAAGTTTTTGAGGTTATCAGTGTTAAAAGATACTCTGTGGATAAATATCTATTTCTCTTAGAAGAAGGAAGCTGCTGGCTTCACTTCTGTGCTACAATGGGTTCTGCAGGTTTGTTGCACATGTATGAAGGGAGATTTAGGAGTTTGCACCCTTTAGGATGCACTGGTTGAAAGAGGTGAAGGCTGCAAGAGAGAATTACCTGCTTCAATCTCCTTTGTGCCACAGACCATCAGAATGTACCTGCACCTGCCTTATTTCCCTCTAAACAGCTCTCCTTGCTTCTGTGGAACTGTTGCACGATATGCAACATATGGATGTGTTACCCCTAAATACACACACAGTGAGAGATGCCACTACAAAATCTAAACTATTTAATTGCTTTCTAAGAAGCAGTTATGATTGACAGATGTCACATCAGAAGTAGCAGCTTACAGGCAGCAGAATGACACTGGAGGTGTGTCAGATGGGTGTAAGGAGAGCAGTTTTGAGACTGATTTGATCTCTTTTTTGATTCTTACACTATTTACGTAGCTCTGAGTTCTTACTGAGCACAGTTACCTGGTGTCTTCATACATCCTGTTGCTGGTTGAGAGGAAAGAGTGACCATGCATAAAGCTCCTCAGAAATGCAGTTGCAGTGTCAATTGCTGGATAGCAAAGCTGAGAGTTTTCCTGAATTACTACAGTATTTTGTTCCTTACATGGATCTCATTCCTGGGAAGGAGGTTGTTTTGTAAGGATTTCAGTGTATCAGCAGTACCTTCTGAATGTAGGAACTGATCCTACTCCCACTGAATTCAATTAGAGAGGATTTGGAGCTCTGTGCATTTTACAGGATTTTTATGCATCTGAAAGCAAGGACAATGGTGATGTTAAATGGCAAAAGTGTTTCCCAGATAATGAAATTCAACACCAGTTTCCAAACAACTTGTGAACTATTCTTGTTATTCTGAGAGTAGATGTGTGCACTTAATGTCTTTGATGAATCTAATTGAACATTAACATTGAAAGTGTTTCTCTCTTAACTTTTTGTAGGATGAGGAGAATCTACAGTGGTTTCCTTGCTTTAAACTAAAGTCTCTGACAATCACAAGGCTATTCTATCTCTTCTTTGTGACTTATTTTAAAAAATATAAAATCTACTTGTTATCCAAGAGTACCTAAAACTAACTTTGTAGTGATTATTTGTATTACCTGGATTGTAATGTAACTGTTTAATGTAACCACATAGGATTTCATACTTTCATAAAATGAATTGGTAGATTTGCAAAATAAATTGAAAAGAAAAACCTTGTTCTGCTGGAATTTTCTGTTTTACAAGTGAGGAGTGCCTGTCTCTCCCAGGTTATGTAGCAGTTTTATTGAGCTCAGCAGAATGTTGTTAATCAGCCTGACAGAGGTTATTGGGATAGTCAGTCACCTGAAGGACCATTCCTGCTATGACATCTCTGGATCTGTCTTTTTTTTTTTGTCTCAAAGTCTTCAACAGCATCTAATAATTGTTCCCAGCTGCATATACAAACAGGTACAGACCTGAACTGGTTTCAGGAAGGCCCTTGTTTACTTCTTTGTTTCACATCGTGTGTGTGACCTTCAACCACAAATCTGTTTTATTTGTTCTTACCTTTTTCACATGCTGGTACTATTCTATATTGTAAGCAACTTTCTTTTTGTAATCCCTCACCCCAAACACCAAAACTCCACCTTGCTGAGAAGCCCTCTGTAGTGCCTTCTATGGGGGTGTGCAAGTGTGAATGAGAGCAGAATTCACCCACTTTGCTTCTAAAGAAGAGTCTCTGGTTGCCAGTCTCTGCACAAGGCAGATAATGGCATTACAGCTGAATATTTGGGGATTTTCCCATGAGAATCAGCTGCCTAAAGGAAGAATTATTGGACCCATACTCCTCAGGGTAGGTCAATACTCAGTCAGCATCTGCTTTCTGTCTCCTTGTTATGAGAGATGCATTAATGATAACAGCTCAGTTTTTAAAGCTGCTGTAACCCGATCCCTCATGATCCTATCCACAGTGAACAAATCCATCTGCATCCATCTAGAGCACTTTTCCATCTGGTAACAACAGATCATTGAAAAGGGAGATGCATTAAGGATGATTGTATTTTAATTTTAGGTGCACACCTCAAAAAATACATTTTTTCCGTAATGTTACAGCACTTCTGTGAGTGAAGTCGCCAGCTGGAGATGCCAAGGTGTCATTCAGCTCAGGCAAGTTACAGCTTTATTGACTTCCCTTCAGCCAGGTCATTTCACACCAGCTGAGTCTCTTTCCTCTCCTCTTTTTTTAATTGGATAGCAGCTCATTCAGATGTCTCCAAATACTGCCAGCTTTTTTGCATGTGGAAGTGAGAATTACACCATCATTCAAAAAAAAAAATCATTCTGCTAGATGCAGAAATATCAAAAAAGCCCTGAGAGCTGGGAAGTTGTTCTTTATCCCTGGTAAAACAGTACCTATTCTTTGGTCATGCCTGGCTGCCAACGAGCGCAATAACACTGAGCAATTAGGCCTTTCATTTGCGTTAGGGTAATTAATTGTTTGCACAGTGCCCTGAATATGGAATCATTTTCCTTTTGGAAAGAATAAAAGGATTAGAATGGCTTTATCCCAAGTTGCTCTGAACGTCTTTTATTTATTTAATGGGAGAAAAATCCTCTGTTGCCCCAAATGCAAACCACACACTCGAGCGTTACGGCTGCTCGGGGACGTTTCCATCAGTGGGGATGTGAACACATCCACATATGTCCATCCATCTGCTCCACGTGGGATCTGGGGGTCCTGCTGCACGGCACTGAGTGTGCAGAGGCTGGAGCCACGTGGTGTGTGCTGCAGGGTTTGGATGTCAGCGCTGCCAGGGGCTGGAGAGGGATGAGCATCCCTGGGATTTCAGCTCCTGCAGCACCACGGTCATTGTGAGCTCTGGTGGTGCTGGGAGGGCAGAGCTCTGCCACTGAACACTCTCTGAAAAGGTTTGTACTGAGTGAATCCAAGGCAAATGGAAACCTGGGCTAGGATTATCAGGGAGGAGGGACCCAATGGACACAATATTGCAGAGGCTATTGCCATCTCTTCTTTATGTTTGTCCTATTCAGTGCCTCTTTGTGCTACTATATTATTAAATATATATTTCATGTTAAATGGTTCTACAAACGTGCAAAAAGCCATTTCAGTGGAAAGTGAAGGAACATACTCAGCTCTAAGTGCAAGGCAGAGGCTGCCATCACACAAACTTCCACTGAAGGGGCTGGAGATAACTTGCTGGAGTTCCTCCTGCCTTCCTATGAGGAGAGCTCCCTGCTCTCCTGTAAGACCTGTTACAGGTCATCTGCAAGAGCTGAAAGTGAAAATTCTGTCCCATCCTACTTTATCTTCCTCTAAAGATCAGGCCACTGAGTACAGCCCTGGGTTTGAAGGGAGCATGAGAGGCCACCTAGGACATGTTCTCAGCCACAGATGTCCATCCTGGCTTAAAAACAGCTGCTGGCAGAGATGTTACATCTCCCAGGCAATCTGTTCTCCTGCTAAACCCTCCAGACTACTGGAAAGATTTCCCTAATATCTGCCACAAAGCATCTCTTAATGCATCACCCATCTTATCTTTTCCATGCCTACTGCTGCTACATCTGCAGCCCAAATCAGGGCCACCCCAAACATGCGGGAAAGGAATTGGAGGGCAACACAAAGCAGGGGCCATACTTGGCTCTGTGTGCCTGCCTTGCCTGGAAAGATCACTCTGTGTTCAGCCTAAGCTGGCAGAATTCAGCTGGAAGTCAAACTCCTTTTGTTTATTTAATGCCTGGATGTGTGTTGCTTCTTGGGCTTTGGGCCTTCTTGCTGTCTGTGCTGGGTCATGGAAGTGTTCCTGACACCAGTGCTGTTCATATCAAAGGAGTAGCTCCAGTATTGTGGGTGCAGCAGTCTCGTGATAGCTTTGTATTTATATGTGGTAGGGGAATGGAAAGCAGCCACTGCACAGCACATGAGCCTGTCCCACCATTATCTCAAGAGATTTTCAGCATTTCACTCACTTTCTTTCCTTGGTGTCTTCACTTTAGTGTACAAAAATATTCAGAAGTATCTTGCCTGGTCAATGGGAGAATCTCAAGTTTTCATTTTTCTTTTTTTTTTTTTTTTCTTTTCTCTTGTGAGTTTTTCTCAAGCTTAACTCTCCTAAATAATGACTAGGGAGGGAGACAGTGGACCAGAACAGACATGAAGGAGTTTGGACAACTATCCTAAATTAGAGGACAGGTTTGCTTTGGAAATCCTATATGCATCACACTCTGTTACAGAAAGTTGGCCTTAACAGCAAATCTCTTGCAGCAGGGTGTCACTTCACTTCCACAGATTACTTGAAATGCTTTATTAATTCGATGACCTTGTGGGCTCTCAGAAAAAGCCATTTCTCAGTGTTTTGGGGAAAGAGAACTTCTCTGAGCTAAAGGGACTGTTTTGTTGCTCAGATTTATTGCTTGGCTGACTTAATTCCCCATTCAAACATGATGATTTTTAGCTGCTGGGCAGTGGGCCTTGCAATGTTGAAACTAATTAACTGCTAGAACTCTTCTGAGCAAGGCTGTTTTCTTCCTGGGTTTTGGGGCTTTTTTTTTAATCCACAGAAATAAAGCAAACACGATCCTTGGAGCACAGGGTTGCATGGATATGGTATCAGCACAGACACAGCCCCATGCTGCATGACTCCATGTCACAAAGGAAGAAAGGCTGCCAGCTGTCCCCTCTGCCAGCTGTCCCCACTGCTGGTGTGACAGCGCACAAAGGTAAGAGGAGAAAAGAGACAACATCTGAAGACAGGAGGGGTGCCAGAGTCATGACAAAGGGAGAACTCAGAGAACAGCAAGAGACTCTACAGCTCTGGATCCAAAGCCATCAAAGACCTGAGCTGTGGAGCTGGCTGGCAGGTCAAGGTCGATGGCTCTGCAGCTGGAGGGTCCTTGCACCTCTCTCCCCTTCCTTCATCTCCACCACTGGTGGTGCAGACTGTATTTCTGAAAGAACCTTGAACCTCGTAGCTCAGATAGATCTAAAGAGCTGCAGTTCCTGCCAGCAGGATCTCATCAAAGCCTTGGGAGGGAGGACAAGGGAGGGAAAAAGGGGTTGTTCTTTGTCAGGATGCACCTGGCTGAAGGAAGTTACAGGTTGTTATCTCATCAGGGACTTCTGCTCATTGAAATATTTTCTGGGAAAAGTTTATAACCCCTGCAATATTTCCTGGTGATGTCTAAAGATGGCATAAAAAGGCCTAGAAGCTCAAGCAGAGAAAAATTCAGTGTCTGTGTGCTCCTTCCTACCATGTTTTTGCAAAGCACTTCTGCCCAGCTCCTTGCTCTGAATCCACAGTGCAAGTGAAATATAAATGGCTGCTGCTCACTGAAAGCAGGGAATCCCTCACTGGCTCCAGAGAGCTCCCCATCCATCTTTGTTCCTGACAGTTTGATTACCTTTATCATCATTTTTAAATGCAGAGCTGCAAATACCATTAGTGGTCATACAGAATGGCAACTCTCTTGCCATGCCTCAACCACAGTGACCTTCCTTGAGTGGCAGCAGGGAGAACAGGCCAGTCCCTCTTCCTGCTATGAGTTTGGGCTGGGAATGTCAGCCCCAGCTGCCAATTCACCTCTATCTCATTGTCTTCTTCCCTGCATTTCAATTCCAATGTTTCCAGGATTTCCAGCCTTCTTCTGAAGCCCCACAGTCTAGTTGCTCATTCTTCAAGCACAGAGGTTTAGAGCAGCACCCCTGGGTGTGTGGTCAAGGAAATCTTATGTCACTTGTCTTGCTCTGAACAAAGGGGGAAGTGCAGAGGATCAGCAGCATGTGGGAGGGGAGACCTCTGCTTCCCATGGATGCTGGTGGAGCTCACCTGGCCAGGAGCTCCAAAAAGAACATGAGGTTTTCTGACTGCTGATTCTCTAGGTGAAGCAAGAGGACATTTAGTGGAAGTTTGTCACAGGGAGGTTTTTGAATAAGAGAAAACAGAATTTGGTGGCTGTGAGAGTCCAAAATAGCACCTGGGGATGTTGTACTCATGAGCTGCCCTGTCTCTTAGCCCTCAGCCAGAGCATGTTCCAGCATCCCCTGGCTCGGAAAGGTGTCCTTAGATTGAGCTGAGGGTCTGAAGTGACACAGAGTCCCCAGGCAGGTGCAAAGGAGAGCCACTTTATTCCAAAAACCCAGCCTTTTTAAGCTATTATCAGCTACATAGTTTTAAATCACACCAAACATAATTCAACCAACCACTGTTCACCACGATGTGAACACACAATGGTTACACGACTTGCTTTTCTACCTCTAATTCAGCTGCATCACTTTCCCATAGTCCTTTTGTACTTAGCCAAGGTAACAGGCCCAAGCCATGATTTTACCAGGCCTTCTCTTTGTAAGGTTTTACCTACATGCAACACTTAGAGGCAGCACAGGACACAGTCAGGGTGTGAGGGGACAGTGCTGAGGGCTGAGCATGACCCCTCAGGCATGGGGACAATGGGTCAGACCAATTCTCTTCAGTCCCTGACATTTCCCGGCGCACCAGTGAAGCCACCCCTGGAAAGGAGCACACATGGTCCACGTGTTTATCTTTTGCCAGCCATCCCTGCTATTCTCTCCTTTTCCTGTGAGCACCTGTGCTTTTCTTCACTTCAAACTGTCCTTGGAGTGACACAGCAAAGTGCCAGGTGTACCTCTGCTGCCGCTCTCATCTCAGCAGAGAAGGCTTTCTTCTGTTTAGCTGAAAGGGGAGCCTGGGTCAAGGTTTTTGTGTGCCAAGCAGAATCCGAACACGACAACACGCAGGTGAGCTCGGAGCCAGGATCTGGGTTGACAGCGGCAGGAGGGGCAGCACAGCGCCGGGGACCAGGGAAACGTGGAAAACAAAGGGAGATGCAGGTGGGATGGGACGGGACGTGACGGGACGGGACGGGATGGGTTCCGATCCCTCTCCGTGCCGTTGTTGGGTGATGGGGACACACCCCCAGGGCAGGGGCTCCTCGAAGCCCCGCTAGAGGCAGCTCTTGGTTTGCTGTGAGCGCGGAGGAGCAGCCGAGCGCTGAGCTGCGGGCAGGAGCCGTGGGGCTGTGCTGCCTGCAGGAACAGTGGGGCTGTGCTGCCCGCAGGAACAGTGGGGCTGTGCTGCCTGCAGGAACAGTGGGGCTGTGCTGCCCGCAGGAACAGTGGGGCTGCTCTGCCCGCAGGAACAGTGGGGCTGCTCTGCCCGCAGGAACAGTGGGGCTGCGCTGCCTGAAGGAACAGTGGGGCTGCTCTGCCGGCCCGACACAGCCCTTCCCCCGCCGGGGAGCTGCAGCCCCTCGCCACAGCCCAGCCGGGCTCGCCCAGCACGCTCAGCAGCCGCTTTTCTCCACATACAGTGCGTTAAAGCCCGGCTGGGCGAGGAAACCCCCGCGGCAGCCAGCCTGAACCCCAAAGCGGAGGGGTTGCAGGGCCACGGGGGGCTCGGGGGGCTGAAGTGGGCACCTGGGAGCAGCGGTATCCGGAGGGGAAGGTTGTAGTCTGAGCTGTGTGCCCCCCTCCTGCCCGCACCGAGAGCAGCTCCCACCGCTGGCATCCTGCAGCGGGAGGGTGGGAGGCAACAGCCGGCAAGGAACGGATTTGATTTGTCCTTTTTTCCCTCTGTAGATTAACAGATCCAGCTCTGACTGAAGTATTTAGTGATCACAGCGACTTAATTGCACGGGGAAAACATTTCCTGGCAGTTACGTCTGTGCCCGTCTTGGCTCGCTGGGTGTTTCCCTTGGCACGGCGAGTGGCAGGAGCAGCCTGGAGGCACACAGCCGTCCCCGGGGAAGGACAGCCACAGCCCGGGTGGCACAAGCCCTGCCAGACGGATGCTACCTGCAGTGGTGGCCCTGCGTGCCCTGGGAGGCCCTGGAGAGGCCGGATCCGCTCGCCCACCCTCGGCTTGGCACGGGCAGCACGGGCAGCGCAGGCTGCCAGGCGAGCCCTCGGTGGCCAGGAGGTCCTTGGGGCCAGCCACCCCCTCTGTCGCACCGGGTTCAGCCTGGGTGAATTCTAGCTTTGCTCTTTTCATTTCAGAGCTGCAGGAGAAGTGGCTTATGGTCACCTTAAAGGAATAAACGATGCATAAAAATATTTGATCAATTAAGCCAAATGATTTGGCAAGCGACGGCTCCCGCTGTACCCATCCTCCTCACAATTGTCTCATTATCCAGCCCTAAATCAAGCTGTCACAGCTTTTTTGGCTCGGAGGGGAGGGGGAGGGAAGGAGGGAGCTGCTTTCCAGTGCTCTCCTCCAGAACAGAAACCCTGAGCAGGGAGCGGGTCACTGAGGCACCGAGAGCATCCTCCCGCCCCTCCTGCTGCTCCTCATTAATCCGGTTGTGGAGCCGGGAGAGGGATGCGAGCACCCGGCTCCTCCTGGGCCCGGAGCTGCCTCCAAGTGCCGTTCCCAAAGCCACTGGCTTGGTCGCTTGCTGTTGCATCGGGAAGCATCCCGACAAGGGGACACAGCTCATCAGTGGGGCAGGAAGGTCCCCAGGGACAGGGTATCCACCCTTAAAATAAAGGTGCCAAAATAAAGGGGCTTGGATCCTGCTTGCTCCCGTCCCTGCCACGTGCAACAAGTGTCTGGAGAGCCTCCTCTTGCCTCAGCTGGGACAAAAAGCACATGGAGCCCCTCACTTACGGGCACACCTGCACTGTGGTAATCACATCAGCCCCTTTTCACAAAAAAAACCATAGGCGATTGCATCAAGGGGTTCTTGGAACGAGCAGGTCCCAGAGGAACACTGTGTGTGTGAGCCCCAGACAGCAAACATCGAGTCTTTCACCATCTGTTAGTCAAGAGAGAAGCAAAATCTGTCTCTTTGGGAGCCTCAGTGTTTCATAGGCCCTAAAGAAATCACCTGAGGACCCGTCTCCTGCATCCTCAGGTCAGTGGAGCATCCCTCACCCTACACACAGGGAAGCCCCTCTCAGGAAGAGTCCACCTCCTCTGTCCCCCCTAGGTGACACCCTGGATACTGTGCCAGACCTGTGTGATTCCCCAAGTCTGCTAAAATAATTAATGTAAACTAATTAATATTATTTTAGTAATAAATTAATTGAAGACTCATTGATTCACTCTGCTGGGACAGTGAACCAGCTGCATACTCATCTGTTCATGCAAGCACAGCCAGGCAGACAGAGCATCCCCTTATGCTGCCTGCCCTGCACAGAGACAGCCCAAAACCAGACCTTTCCACCCAAAAAAATTTCCAACCCCAAAAGAATAAAGAGGGGGCCACGTGGAGCAAACACAGACCCTTGCATACAAAACTGCTCTGGATGGAGTTAACAAAAAATGTGTCATTTTCTCCTGCCACCAGCAGCCTGGCAGGTCAGGGCAGGGATGCTGGTTCTGGTGGGCAGGCTGGGACCTTGCTGGTCCCTGGGAGCTGCTGTGCTGCTGCAGTCACCACCAGATGGGCTCTGAGCAGCTCTCGTGGGTGCCATGTTCAATCCACACTGTTTAGTTTTGTTGCCTTTTTAATGCTGTCAAAACATGAGATGCTCCTGCTGCTTTCACAGCCTTGCTAATTGGCTGCAAAGAGCAGATCTCTGTTCACATTACAGCTACTTTTGAACTTTGAACTTGCCTTTAAAGTCCAATTCTTGTGAGGTTTTTGTCCCAACCCCTTGCAGGGCTGGGAAGCAGCACGAGCAACAGCTCACTTCCACAGTGCTTTTTGGTGGACCAAGGGCAGTTCACACACCCTGCAGGGATCCCACAAGGGATTTTCTGCTCTCATGCCCCAATCGTGGGCTCCCCCCAGCCTCTGGCATCTCTGGAAACAGAGGAATGGGGAGCACATGTCAATCCATCACCTGGAAAATGCAAGCAAGACCCTCTCTGGGGAGCAACTCTTGGGCTAACCTCCAGCAGGTGCTGTGGTATCTTCAAGCTTTCCCACTCCCACCTCCCTTCTCCACGCCCCAGTGACAGTTCTTTCCCCCTGCTGAGCCTCTTGGATCACAGAGGTGCAGGTAAGGCCTGCTGCTGGCTGCTAAATGAAACACCTGCACAAGTCACAGTGACCCTGTGTCCCCTGCCTGTCCTCCACCCACCCCTGCCCAGTCACCTCTGCAGCTCAGCTGCTCTCAGCCTATTTTCCAGCTCTGCCAAAGCCAGGAACAATTCGAGCTGCACAGTAGGGCTGGAGCCTTCCTGGTGCACGCCTGGCAGGCTCTGGTTTTCCTTAGATGAGGCCAAACAGGAGCTCTGGAAAAGCCCAAATGAATCCAGCAGCAGCAGGAGCAGGGCTGGTGATCTGAGACACCTCCAGGCTGCAAATGCCAGCTCCTCCAGGAAGACTGGGAAAACCACATTACAAGCCTGGCTTTGGCCTAGCCCCTCACCAGAAGTGATAAGAGGAGGACCAAACCCCCTGACCCTCTCTGGTCACCCCTGAGCCTGCACAAGTGACAAGCCAGGCAATGTCCACGTCTGCAGGGCCAGGAGGATGAGCCCAGGCTGGTGCCTGCACTAACACACACTCACAGCTCCAGTGGTTGCCAAGACCCTGTTGCTCAGCCAAATGAGCCTGAGTTTGCAAGGAGCTATTTGCCAGAGCAGAAAATGTTGGTCTCCAGCACATCCTTCACTCAACAGATGTTCCAGGTCCTGCTAAGCTGTAAAAAGACTGACCAAGAGTCCCTGATGGGTGCGGATGGTTTCAGCTCCATTAGCCATCAGTAACAACCCAAAATGCCCTGACCATCATGAACCACAAAACCAACCTGCTGCTGGGCAAGGGGCCAGAGCCAGCACTGGAGGCTGCTGGCCACGGGGAAGGAGAAGCTGGAGTTGCATGAGAAATCATGGCAAAAGCACCCACAATGGGAGCAGTTGGAGCAACAATTCGGGGTTTCTACATTGCTTGGTAATTTCAGATCACAGATGGAAATCCAAGAGAAGCATCTCGTAAATCACACGGTCTGTGGTTTTTGCCTTTTCCCCTGCTGTGTTATGATGGAAAATTGCACTCGTTTCCAAAAGCCATGAAATACCGTGCAGGCCCTGGCAGGTTCACATCCAGCTGAAGCAAACTCCACTCCAGCATGCAGCTTGCCTCCAAAAGGGTCACTGAACTCAACAGCTGTGTTTTGCTGACTGGAATTTGCACCTTTCCCCAGCTCATTGTGCTGCTCTCACCTCTTTCTCATCAGCATTGATTTAGAGTTGGTTGTGTGCCAGCCTTGCACCCCTTGAACACAACTGAAACCAGAGGACTTCTGACAGAAGACAAGGAAAAAGGCATGAACAGGTGGCTTTTAGAGGAAAAAGAAAGGGGCTTTTTAAAATATGATTCTCCAACAGAAAGAGAGAAGATGAAGACTTTGCTAAAAATCACCATGCAGCACCAAGCAAGAGAAGATACTTGGGCCCAGAAGTTTTTTCTGCTGCTGCCTCCCTCCATGGCCAGGATAAAACACAGGGAGTGCCACAGCAGAGACACAGACAGCACCTGGTGCCATGGCTCTGCCTTCAGAGCCACGCTCTCCATCTGCTCAGTCCCAGCAGCACAGGGGCAAATTGTCACCAGCACAGTGGTGAATTGTCACCCTCCTGCCCCTGATGCTTCCCTGCTGCCTCCCACCTCTCTCTGAGCCCAGGGGCTGTCCCATTTACCCACAGGGCTCAGGATGAGCATTGTCCCTTGGACTGGGAGCAGCAGCATCTTCGTGCCACAGCCCAGGACACGCTGGGGTTGAGGATGTGTCCCCTTGATTACCCTGGAGCTATGCTAATGGCTTTCTATTTTAATTACATGGAAGTCTAAACATGCTGCAGGGTCTGGCTAATGCTGCACGGCACAGAGGAAGGCCTGTGCATCACTGACAGCCTTATTTTGTTTTTTGCATAATAAAGGTAAAGTGACACTGGGGACATGTGTCTTTTATGGTCCGAGGTCAGCTGCCTGCAGGTCCTGAGAGCCTGAGAGGGAGGGGAGAGGGAGGGAAGGAAGGCAAAGTAAACAGATAAATCCCTGGAACATATGGCCTGTGCTAGGTATCTTTACGCATGAGGCACCCCACTTAATAAAAGTTTAAGATGGAAAAGCCAAATAAAATTGATAATCTGCCCAGGGAGGGTGATTCAGATGAAGCAAGCACATTACAAGGGGGTGACTGATTTACAATTTTCTTCTATTTGCGGTTTTATGACTATTACAGTTATTCTTGTGAATATAATTCATTACTGTGCTATTATTCCCAGAAGTGAAAATCAAAGGTTTATCAGCCGACACCAGCAAGCATGAAATACTGCCCCAACGCTCAGCTCCGTGCTGGAATCACAGCTCAAAACCAGACCAGAAGGCAGAAGCCAAGCACTCACCTCTCCCCATCCCCAGGTCCCCTCCTGGGACACAGCCAGGGGCAGGCAGCCCAAAGCCAGCAGCACCTCCCAGCTGGGCAGGGAGAAGGCAGTGAACCAGAGCTGTGTGACCAACATCTCACCCTCCAAAAGGTGATGGACACAGGAGGGGCTCAGTTATTTGGAAAAAAGGAACATTGGTGAGTGCATTGCTGGGCAGCCCTGGGCAGGAGCAGGCAGGGGGATCCACAGGAGTTGGACACCAAAGGGATCAGGCACTCTGCCTCTCCTGGGGGCATGGCAGGCTCCCAGGGATGGCTTTGGGCACAGCATCCCACTGTGCTGCCAGGTTCTGGCAGGGCAGGGTGATGGGCTTGAAACCAAGACAACAGGACCCGGAGCCAGAAAGGGGACAGGGTTTTATTTAGACTAACAGCTCTAGCTGAGAGAAATGGACTGAACCAGGAGTTTATCCAATATAAAAGCAGTGAAGGGAGTACTGAAATGTATTTGAGGTTGCTGCTCAGTGGATACCTGGTTCTGTAGCCCACATCTAACATTAAAGCCATCATTCCTGTGGTGTGGTTTTCTCCAGCAGCAGCTGAAGCCCAGCCCCAGCCAGCTGCTGGTGCAGCTTGATGGCACAGCCCCTCCCCAGCTGCATCCTGTGGGCTTCCAGGCTTTGTCACTCCTGCATGCCAGCCTCAGCTGTGAAAACCAAGAGAAGTCTCTTCCAGCCTCCCTTTTCTCCTCTTTTCAACAAGTTTTTGTCTGAAGAGCCACACTTTGCTTTCCCCATGACAGATCCTCATCCAAAGGCTTCTTTGCAGCACTCCAGATGTGCCTGACATTCTGCTCCAGCACCAAAAGGTACCAGCTCTTAATTAAAAAACCTCCGAAGCTGATGGCAAAGAGCCCTGCACAGCACACAGACCTGCAATAATCCCTAGTGAAAGAGGAGAGGAGAGGAGAGGAAATAAAACCAAAAATCAGTGTGTCTAGGCCAGACCAAGGGTCTCTTCAGCCCAACATCCCAGTGCTGGTTCTGGAAGAGTGGATGGATGTAGTGGAGAGAACAGACAGTCTGGAGGGACATTTTCCTGGCATCCTCCCATCTGGGTCCCAGAGCTTGTCTTGATGCTTAATAGCTCTTGATGGATTTTTTTTTCTTCCTAGAATTTGTCTAATCACTTTCTGAAGCCTTGTAAAGTTTTGGCATGTCCAGTATCATCTTGTAATTAGTCTCCAGCTGAAGGACACGCTGTGGGTGGAGGTTTGTGTGCTTTCAAAGGCTCAGTCTGTGACACTGGGATCTGAGTCACGTCAGAGGGTGGGAAATGCAAACACAGAGGGCCAGGAGTTTACTCCTCATCACCACCAAGTGCCCCAGTGGGAACAGAGTCTCTGAAGTCTGAATTGCTTAAAAGGAAATAAAACCAACACCAGCTGCATTGTCAGAGTTTGTCCCCAGCTCTCTGCTGTCTCCCTAAAACACATGCCACTCCCTAGAAGTGGCACATCCCAGATGAAAACAAGCCACCAGGATGAGCCACAATTGCTGTTTAACCACTTTAGATCAGGAAAAAACCCAAACCCCAGTCTTTAACAAATGTGCCCGTTGCACTGGGGTGAGTTGTGCCTCTGCCTGCCTTCAAAGTGAAGCACAGGTCAATGCTCTGCTGGGAAGGGCAGTCTGGTGGGGCCAAGAGCTGCCACAGAGAAATGTCACCACCCCAGCAAAGCCCAATGACAGCCCCTCCTATGGCCCTTCAGACTGGCAGTGCCAGCTCAGGCTGCTCTTCCCCACCCCATGGGCACAGCCAAGCAGCAGGCTGGGGCTGTCCTTGCCTTCCCCAGCTCTGCTGGCACAGTGGCTCCCAGCCAGCGTTCCGTGCAGGAGCAGCTCCAGCCGGACATGCGCAAAATAAATCCCATTAAGCTGCAAACTGCATGAAGCAAAGGCAAATCAGCTGCAGCAGTAACTGGAACTTTCCCTGCTGGAGGCTGGGGACAGGGTGCAATGGGGCCCCCAAAGTGCCCAGTGAGGACACAGCTCCAGACTGAGCTAATGGCACATGTGTGGCCGAGGGACTTCCTGATTGTGGTTAATTGTGATGATGATGAGCAATAAAATTCCAGCTGGGGATGAAGGTCCCAGTGCCTGCCAATTAGTCCTGGCATCCTGAAGACAGGCTGTAATGGGATTATTGAACCAGTCCTATTATGCACTAAAGTGTTCGGGGAAGCTCGCCACAGTGCCTGGAGAGCTGCTGGGAGCAACGTGCACAGAGCTCCTGCTGGGAAGGGATGGAACCAGGCACTCACCCACCCTCCCCACAAAAGATAAGCACTTTTCTTACTCCCTGGCTAAAACATTCATCATGCCAAAGGGGTTTGAGTTAGTGAATCTGGGCAGTGACCAAGATTTTGCTGTTTAAAATAAAAATGGATTTGTTTTCTCTCTTGGATGACAAACCCAAAGAAGCTGCATCAGACCCCAGCTGAGAGCACTTAAAAGGCAGCACTGGTGCAAGAAGCTGTTTGCTTGGCCATCTTGTTGTAATGGCAGGTATTTGTGATTTGGAGCTTTTTCCTTGGCAGCCCTAATGAGATTTCATGTTTATAACATTACGGTTCAGGGTGTGAGGATGGGCTCAGCCTGCCAAAGGAGCCACTTGCTGTCTCCAGCTCACAGAAGACATTTGGAGCCGGTGGGTTTACCACAGCAGATGATGCAGGAAGCTTCCTGCAGACTCCTCATCTCAGCAGCTGCTGAAAATACAGGACCCTCTGGCTGTGCCTGCTGCAAATGGAGAGATCTCTCTTTGATGCAGAAAAGACCAGAAGTGCTGTTTAGATGACAGCAACACTGGCAAAGCCAGGACATGGAGAGGTGCAGATGTGTCTGCTGTGAGTGCTGCTGCCTCCCCCAGTGCCTCCCAGGGGGTAGGGACCACATCTGGGTGTGTGCCAGCACCGCAGCCCACACAGTGCCATCCTCCACCCTTCCTGGAGCTCTCAGGCCACTAATCACCCCAGAGAGCCCCTGGCCTGATCTGGAGCTGAAGTCTCTGAATAGTCACACAGTTCCCATGGCCCCTGTCCCCTCAGTGCCATCAGTCACTGCTTTGGGGTGACAGGCTGAAATGTGGTGCCATTTTGCATGCTTGGCCAAAGAGATGAACCAATTCTGCACTGAGAGGTCATCTCCTGATCATGGCTCACTCAGAAACAGCTCCTCCTCTGGAGCAAGGACCTGGCTGCCAGAGAGCTCTTCCACCTCCTCAGTGGAGAGATCCAGGAGCTTTTTCCTACTGCTCCAGTCCCTCCACTTGGCCCTGTCCCATCAGCAGTGCTGCTCCTGCAGGACTTGGGGACAGGAGCCCAGGAAAGCCAGGGACGGTGCCTGTCCTGGGCAGGACCACCACCATGGCAGCAGATTCCAGAATTGAATCAGACAACATTTATTAGGCAATAAAGGGTCAGAGAAAGTGGAAAATGAGGTGGGAGAGAATGGGTTCTGGGTTGTGTCTGCAGGAAGAATTAGCAGGACATGGTTTACAGAGATGAAAAGCCTTTTGATTATTAGAGCAATATTAACTGGCTGCAGGAGAGGAAATGCTGCTGCTTTCCCCCTGCTAAACACAGAGCCAAGACTCCTTCAGCTGACCTGGTGGAGTGCAGCCACCACAGCTGAGACTGTGCATCATCCAGGGAAAAGTTAGGAAAGGTCCTGCTGCCACATCAAGGCTGCTCTGCCCACACTGAGCTGCAGCCAGCCATTCTTTAAAGAGCTTCAACAGGCTCTCAGTTTTATCTCCAGTCCATGAGGAGCTTTGCTCTGGAAGCCTAGGCAAGGGGTGCCTTGAGGTTGGGATTTATTTCACCTTTATCATCCTGGACAGACATCCCCAGGCTCCTGGGAAGGTCTGCATGAGCTGTTCAACTTCAGCCAGCTGAGCCAAGATGATGTGCACATCTCTGAGCCCAAAGAGATGCAGGGAGCTGCCTGTGACCCAGGACTTGCCCTGCTGTCCCCAGGAGGCCAAGCAACAGTGACAGCCCACAGCCAGGCTCCAAGCTGACCCTGAATCTATCATTTCCAGTGCATTAATTCCTACTCATTATTGATCACCTTGTAACACGCTGGGACTGTGCTGTGCTCCACCAGGCCTGAGTTATGGACCCATCAATGTCTGGCTGCAGTAAAGGAGCTGCCCTCAGGAGNAGGAGAGGAGAGGAGAGGAGAGGAGAGGAGTTGGTTGCAATCCTAACACATCCATTGACAGCACTAACCTGCTCCTAACAGAGCATAACATGCTCAGCACAGCTGATCACTACAGTGGACTCATAGGTGGAACACAGCCCTTTGTTCATGCACTCCTGGGGTATCTGGGAGCCAGAGAGGAGAAGTCCAGGCCATATCGGTTGTTTATATTTTTAAAGATTTTAGGGTTAGTAACTAGGATTTATCCTGAGTCACAGGTGCCCTTCAGGGTCCCCTCAATACTCTCAGCAGCCTCTGCTTCCTTACTGAATATGCAGGCAGCACAGGGACAGGGGGAAGGCTCAGTGCTGGAGAAACAGTACTTTGATTTCTTAAAAATTAGATGCTCAAGGGCTCGGCTCACACTCAGGACTCGCGTACAAGAGCCACACAGCAGGGGTGGCAAGCACTTTTGCATGCACCAGAGAGATAAGGGATGCCAAACACAGACAAGGACAACAAGGACACCCAGTGAGATGAGGGGCTTTGAGGTGAGCTGCCCAGAAAATACCGTGAGTTGCAATGTGGAGTGCACAGACCCATTGGTTGGAAAAGGGTTTCCTTCTGTCAGGGGAGCTGATGTGCCTCCAGATGACCTGCCTGAGACATGAGAGAGAATGAGGGGCTGGCTCTGCTCCCTTTGGGACAATCACCCCCTGTAATGCTGCTCCTGGCAGAGCTCACACCCAGCTCTGTGGCTGTTCCATCACCAGGCAAAACTGCTCTTGCCTCGAGCAGCTGCTCAGCTCTGGACACCTGAACAAATATTTCAAGAAAGCAGAAATCTCCACTGTGGGACACCGTGCTGATCAATGGCTGCATGCACAGCTTCCTGTAGGTAATATTAATAATTTTTGCTGTAAGTAATTTTCATGAGCTGCAGAGTCAGAAATGCCAGTCTCTTGCCTTTGTCAGAAACCAGAGCAGCTCTGCATATGCATTAAAACCCAGCACACGCCATTTATCTTAAACCACTGAACTTCTTGTTCTAGTTCAGTATCTGCCAGCATCCATCCACCTTGGGAGGTGTTACACAGCATTTCTCTGCTCACAGCCCTGGTCCCTCAGGGCCTCAGTGGTTTAGATCATAATTCCTCAATAAGACACAAGCTGTTGGAAAAAAAAAGGAAGAGTAAACACACCACAAAAATGACAGGGAGCCTGTGAGCACATATGGAGAAAAGGCAAAGCAGGTTCTCCACCCCTGCTCTCTTGAGTGTCATGTTAAATTCCCAAACTGACTGCAGGCAAAGCCATTCAAAGCCCAGATGTTTTGCAGATGTTCAATGGGAATTGTTCTTGTCCCCATGCTCAACATTTTCATCTTTAGAGGCTCTTAATTAGCCACTTCATCTTTTGCCAAACCATCCTTGGTTTCAGAGCCTGCATGTTGGGATGGAGCCACCCTGGGTGCAGAATCCCAGCAGCCCTGTGCCCACAGGACCACTCCAGTTCCCTCTCTAACCTCTATGGAAATACACAGCAGCACATGCCTCCAGCACCCCAACATGTTTTCCAAGTTATTTATTTGTAAGGGACCTAGCAGCAGGCTTAAAACTTTCCTTTTTGACTCCATAACTCTAAAGCATCGATGCTATAAACAAATGGCAAAACTTCAAACCTCTGGAGCCAGGCTGCTCCCCAGGGCTGAGATGTGCTCCCCCAAAAGAGCATGGGGCACTGCAGAGCTCTGGAGGGCTCAGAAGGGCTTGCACAGCCTCTCTCAGCCCATGCAGGAGAGGGGATGGTGATGTCCCCTTCCCACCAACATCCAGCCAAGGAGGGAAAGCACAGGGATGAAGCAGGACCTGAAGCATCACACAGCTCCTAAGTGACTGAGAGGAGGAGCAGCCAAACAGAGCTTCCTTTATTGATTTATTTATAGAGAATGAGATATTAATGCAAGACCTGTTGTTTGAACAGGTTTCTCCTGGGTGTGCTGAGAGAGAAGCCCTGCAGTTGTGTGGGGAGGTGTGTGTGGAGTGCTAATCCCTGCCCGGTCCCCTCGTCCCCTCCTCACTCCATCTGTTCCTTCCGATGATTCACCACGACTTCTCAACTTCTTATTCCCCTTTCCCCACCCTGAGCAGGGAGTAGCTGGCAATTAAAATATTAGCAGGGGGGAAACGCTTCATAATGCATATGATTATTTCTTAGTCCGAGGAATTTTAATTAGCTGAACATACAGACCAAGCTTTGCTAGTCAGACCCCACAGCCTGGTGCTGAAACCTCACTGGCTGCCTTCTCCTGCCCACAACGTGCCTGGGATGCTCTCTTGTTGCTGGGTCAGAGCTTGTGCCTCCAGATTTTCCTGCAGCTTTATTATTATTTTTATGTCTTGAGTTTTACAATACACAGGTTTTACAGCAGGGTACTTTTTGTGATGGTTTTTTACCTTGGCTTTGTTTTTTGCTCAGGAGCATAACAAGGTGATGGGATTTATGGGCAGCTCTGGGTTTTCTATTACTGCTTTTCTTAGCAAGATCATCACTTTTGCCACTATCCTTGCTGGCCTTTTTCTCTGGATTTGGTTGTCCCCAAGAGTCACAGCCCACATTAGTTTCCAGCTGTTGTTCAAGCAACCCAAGCAGGGATCACACAGGAGCTATTGTAGCTAAATAAAAGTTTCAAGAGCAGCAGAGTTTTAAAAGTCTTCTGAGCTATTTCTTCTGTGATCTGTTAGCACCAGTTTCAGCAAAGCCCTGCTTACTGGGGACAGTGGCAAAAAGCATCCTTGGCTGGAGGGCTAAGGACTAATGCAGCAGTCCTGGATGACCAGCTGGGGAATGAGGAAGCAGCCAAGAGCTGCACAAAGCCAGAAGCTATAAACTGGGAGGGGGGGAACATAAAAAGGACCAGGATATTCTTTCTTAATGATGTCAAACCAAGGATTCGGGTGGAGAAGGTGTGAGCCAGCTCCAGTGTGTGCCCAAGCTGCTCCAGGAGGAGCTGCCTCATGGCAGAGGAAGCAAAGGCTCCACCCAGATGAGAATTTGGGTCTGTGATTTTGGGGACAGCAGCCATGAAGGCTGAGGGATCCCCAGAGGCCATCGGGGATGAACCCTCCTGCAGTTTTCTTAGGAAGGGAAGCAAAGAGCATCCTTCAGCTGAGAGCATGGTGAGAATTTGGGAGGTCCCTGCAGGGCAGCCAGCAGGCTCTGCAGGCTGAGGCTGGATCCAGCCCCATCTGAGAAGCAGGAATCTCAAAACACAGCCTTGTCTGCATTTTACTGGAACTGGGCTAATGAGATTCACCCGCCAGCCTGCCCCCCCAGCCACAGCGGGGGAAAGAAGACCCATGAAAAATCTTTACCCCCTCAATTTTGTGGAATTAACACTTGAGCTTTGTGGTTTTATTTAGCTGGAGTCCCAAACTGGGCACCAAGGGACAAAGGGATGCTGGCACTGCAGCCTTGCTCCTTCAGCATTTCTCCAGGAAGGACAGGGGCCACAGCTCTCTTTTCACACCCTCATTTCTGACAGCTTGCAGACATGGGGACATTTCAGTGCTTTTGCTTACACTTTGCAAATATTGCTCCACGTGTTTGACCAAATATTGGATTTCTTCCCCTCAAGGGAAAACTCCCAGTCGCAATGTGGTCTGTGGCAGTGCCGCTGCAGAGTCTGGGGGTGTCCCTTACAAGGGTGCATTTCCTAGAGCTATTTTAATCTTAGCAAGTACGAGATCTTTATCTTGCAAGTCCCTCCCTGGAAAAGACCAGGGAGGAGTGCCTGGGGGTTTTACAGGAGTGGCACAGCCACTTGACAGGCAGCCTGCAGGCAGGGCTGACCCTGCATGGGATGGGGATGCTCAACCTCCTCCTGGGCTTCCTCAAGCTCTGCTCCCTCCAGTGCCACTTCTCTCATCGACACCCTCCTCCTTACCACTGAAAAAATAAAATAAAATTTAAAAAACATAAAGAAAAGAGGAATTTTTAGATGATCCAATTGCAGAGGCATGGAAAGCCTTTCCCCTAGCAGGAGTTCTCCTCACAGCAGCCGGGCATGGCAGGGCTGAGCTTGCCCTTTGGCAAGATGAGAAATTGTTCAGTGGGCAGTGTAAATATCTCAGCAGTGTTATCTCCCGTGTCTAAGTGCCCTGTCCATTCCCTGCTAATTCCCAGGGGTGCTGTGCAGAAGCCACTGCAGGGACACAACCCTGAGTGGGCTGGACACACATTTCCAGAGCCCCTAAGCCAGGGAAAAGGGCTCAGTTTGGAGCAGAGAAGGTTCAGGGGAGATGCTGGGATGTTAATCCCAGCTCCAAGAGCAGGGTAAATGGGAGGGATTAAAAACAGGGGAGGCAATGTTGATCAGCACTGGCATTGAGAGAGCTGGCCCTGCCCCAGAGCTGACAGGGGACACCTCTGGTAGTCCCTTCCTATGGAATCTGCCTGTGGAAAATAAAAATAGTGACACCCACCTGAGATTCATGGGCAACACATCACCTACACCAGCAAGGTGTTACCAACACACTCTAAAGTCTCCCTCCCCAGAACTGCAACCAGCCAGGCCAGCAAGATATTATTCCATTATATTTGGGAGCAAGATGAGAAATTTTCTGTGGTTTCCCTGCAAGGGACAAAGCAAGTAGAGCTGGTGTTTGTTTTTTTTTTTTTTTCTGACAGAGCCACAATAAATGTCAGAGGAGGAGCCTTTGAAGGCACTGGAAAATGTGAGGTGGAACAAGGGATGCTGATGGAGCATGGCTGAGGCCATCTCCTCCCCACGCCAGGTGTCTGCAGGACACAGCTGCTGCAGGACCAAAGCCAAGCTGGGCTGGTGCAGTGCAACTCAAAAATTATATCAGGAAAATGACACCTCCAGCTTTAGCAGAGACTTGAAGGGAAATCTCAAAGGGGTGCTTGCTACCAGTAATCAAAAATAAAAGAGGGCATAGATGTGGGATAGAAGCAGAGCTGCAGGTGCTCTGCAACTTCCACTTGGTATTCAGCTGCTCCAAACCAACTTCCACTCGGTATTCATCTTTCCCAAACTGTTGGAGGACTTAGTCTGGGCTGGGCATCTCTACCCTTCATCCCACAAGAGAGTCATAGCAGCCCCAGGAGGAACAGTGCCTGTCCTCAGCAGCTTGTGGTCAAAATAATAATTAAAAAAAGAGGCAGAAAGCAATCGAAGCTCAGGTGAGTGAGGTGAGTTTCATATCAGGTAGGAATTTCCCATGGTTACAGTTTGCTGGCTCTAATGCCACTCTCACAAAAATGAACATTTTTTCCTAGGGAATATTTCAAGATTGATGAAAAAATACGAGTCTCCTCTGGGAGAAAGGGTTGGAGAGCCAGAGACATTTGCCTAGTCCCATTTCTGCCTTCAGGGAGAAAACAAAATTAATGGGCACCGGTTGAGCAGTCACATGTTGAGCTGAGAAACCCCACTGAGCTCTCCTAAAGCTCTGCTGAATATTTCCTCTCATGGAAAAAAAAATCTGATATTGCATTTCACCTCAATTCAGGTACAAAAATGGCTTCAAAATCACATTCTAGGGTATTGGGTGGGGTTTCATTTCCCAGCTGGCAGCAGATGCCTTCTGTCAGCAAGACCTCTGCTCTCTGCAGCATGCCCTGCCCAGCCTGTCCCAGTGTCACCAGTTTAATTAGCTGCTGTTCCCAGTGCCTGTGGCTCAGCTTAACTTCATGTGAACAAACCCTGCTGTGCTCCACAAGCTGGACTCCTGCTTGCACCTGGGAGAAATCTGTGCCTTTGTCTCTGCTCTTCCCCCAGACTTCAATCCTGGCAGAAATTAAAACTCAGAAACTGGGCCCGGTTGGATTCATGTATGGCTTGGTCACTCAATCTTGTCTTTTATCTAAGGAGGAAAATAGAAGAAGAAAAGGGACCTCAGGGAAATGAATCCTCCACTGAACCTTGATGTGCAGTTTCCAGGTTGCTGGTGTGTGTCTGGGGGTGGGATTAATACCCATCAGAGGGACTCATGGAGGGAAAAGCACCCTCACCAGATGCAGAAGGGGACAGAGAGGGACCAGGAGGGCCACATGGAAGACTGGCTGGCAAAACTGGGCTTCAGGCTCAAAAAAAGCAGGTTGTAACAAGGAGATAATGGGAAAAGTGATGTCAGGAAAGGGAGGTGCCCGTTCTTCATCCTCTGCTGGCCAAGGCAGGACAGACTGAAGCAGCAGCAAGAACATTGAGGGCTGGACATCAGGGAAACCCTTCCAGGACAGCAGTGACACCTGGGGCAGGCTGGCTGGGGAGAAGGCAGACACTGGCACTGGGGGAGCAGCCCAGCTGCACTCTGTCTCTGGGCAGAGCACAGGGAGCTGATCCTCTCTGGACACAGCTCTGGACCAGACAAATTGCTGAGGTTCCAATGGCTCCATTTTCCACTGGGCCAGCCCCTGCCTGACTCCCTTGGGGATACATTTACAGCCACTTTTTGTCACTTTGCCACTTGATTTCCCAAACAGCAGCAGCACCCACCCACGGCTTGGGTACCCAGCTGAATTGGGCACCCAGCCACCCCTCCCATGAAGGGAGCTGGATTTACTGAGCTGCAAGACAAACCTGTGCATCCCTGGGTGAGCCAAGGGGCTGGCAGTGTGCATGGCAGGGGGACAAGGACAACAGCCTGCAAATTTTTCATGGGCTCAGACAGCAGAGGGGATCAGAAAAGTACCTCAGAAAGGTTTGCTGAAGTGGGATTTTTCTTGCTTGGCTCCATGAACTGGATCAGGCATCTCAACTGGTATCTCAGAGCACTAAAGTGATCTCTTTCCTTTTGGATACATGACCAGAGGCTTCTCCAAAAAGGTAGAAGACAGGTGCTACTCTTTTTCCCAAGAAGAAGTGCAGCACAAATGGGCTAGACTGCATCTACCAGACTGACCTGCATCTCCCTGCCAGCCACAGCCATGTCCTGCTCCTTTCCCAGGGCTCAGCCAGCAGCCAAACCTGCCCCAACCAGAGCAAACCCCCCTCCCCATGGCAATGAGCAGCAGTGACCTCAGGGACAGGGTTTCATCTCACTCTCAGGGTAGAGGAGGGGAGTGGGAGGGATGTGCAGGAGGGGGTAACCCTGCTGCTATGGAGTTTACCAGCTTTTTATGGTGTGTGATTTTTGTCATCTGCGAAGCTATCAGCTGAAAACGTCAAATTAGTGCTGTTAGTCCACTGCACAGCTCTTATCTGTGTCTCTCAGGATGGAAGACACTTCAAGATGATTATTGTTCCCCACTGCTCCTGAAATGAAATTGGCCCTCCCAGAGTGCTAAAAGGGAACCGAGAAATTGTTTGCCTGAATTTGCATGAAAAGCCCTGGAGACGTAATGAAAGCGGGTGACAAGCCCAGTGTCACCTTCTGCCAGCTAAATGACAGAGGGAAAATTTTCTTTGTGTTTCTGCTTCACTTTGGGGCCTTGATTCCCTCTCCTGCCCTTTCCCCTGGCCTGTCCCTGAGCCCCTGAGCCCCGTGCACCTGCCTGCCCCATGACTGAATGGGGCTGTCTGTTTTGGAGCCTGCAGGACATTTTGCCACCTGAGGAAGCATGGTCTGTCCTGCACAGAGATCTGGACCCTATTCCCAGCACAATGACAGTGACTGTGTGCCCAGGGCACGGCTCTCCCACCTTCACCATGTCACAGTCGAGCTAGGAGCGAGACAGAAACTCACCAGCTAACTGTGACAATATGAAGAGCAAGTTTATTTGAAACACACTACTTTTATAATACTGATAGTTGCTATTAGCTGATTGGTCTTATGGTAATTTATCTGACTGCATTGGTGGCTTCAGCTAATGCAGTTCCAAGGACACTGTCTCTAAACTTAATTATTGTTTACATTTCTTCTTCAAAGACTCACTTATTATCTCTAAACTTTCTCTCTGGCTGTGAGAATACAGCCACACACCCCAGGCACAAAGTGGGTCCCCCCTGCTCTGGAACATCCCTGCCTGCTGTAGCTTTTCCCCAGTTTAGGAAGTCCTGCATGCTGCAAAGAGGTGCAGAACAGCTTCAAGTCCCAGCCATTGCAGCTTGATATTTTCCTTTTGATCCACCTCTTTGGCTGTGAGTAAGCAAAGTAACATGGTCCCTCAGGACAGACTGTGTGCTTCCAGGGCTCCTCCTGATTGCCACGGGACCATCAACCCAAACCTGCTACACCCTGGATGGGGCAAGAGTGTAATGATGGGGCTTTGCTGGTAAAAAACCCACAGCATCAAGGCAGGCAGTGCTGGGGAGGGGCTCCTTGCTGGGCTCAGGGCAGCATTTCAGCAGCCAGCTCCTGCAGTGCCCAGATGGGGCTCCAGATCCAAGGGCTGGCCCCAGCGAGCTCAGAGATCTGTGTGTGCGCTTGCCCAGGCTGGGCAGACAGCTGGCTCAGGGAGAGCTGCAGCCAGCTTCCAGCAGGGAATTTGCTCACAAGTCATAGTTTGTGAAATTGCTAATTCCCACCAGCCTTGTGGTGTCTGCTGCCTTCTCCCTCCAGTGTTGGTTATTCCTTGCCTTGCAGCTTTCCTTTGTACCAGGAGCACCTTCTGAGATCTCATACTCCAGGAGGAGGCCTGGAAATAATGATGCAAACAGGCACGAAAGCTCAGAAACCCAAAGGAGAATACTGAGATCACAGAAAATGTGAATAAATGTAGAAAGTCATGGTGTGTTCAGTTTGGGTTTGCTTTGTCAGGGCAGTGCTGAGCCATCTCCACCGTGAGGACTGTGGAAGCTGCTTTCTGAGAGTCCAGCTTCATTGGCTCCTCTGTTCCCAAAACTTCATCCCACATGGTTTTTCCCTCTTGTGCCTGCAGCAAAAGGGCTGCTCGAGCACCAGTACAAGCATTTGCATGGGTGGAAATGCCTGGAGGTTCAGGGAAGAACTGAGCTGCAGAGACCTTAATCCACTTTGTTTCTCTTTTAATCCATACACAAGGAAATGTCCTGGAGGAAGGACCAGCTTAGCTGAGACCTCTTCCTGAGTTTTTTTTCCCCTCCCATCGGCAGGGGAAGGCAGACATAAGCCCCTGCTCAGCAGATGGGTGGAAACAACTGTTTCAAATATGGAGAGTCCAGCAGTGAACCCCAAAACTGGTCCCAGGGCAATGCCAGGAGGGTCCCACAGGATCTGACACAGGGCTGCCACCATGGGGACCGAGTGGGACATCACCATATCCACTACTGTCACGCACCCTGACACATCTGCCCCAGCAGAGCAGCACCATCCCCTTTCCCAGGTGACATCTCCCAAGTGGAACTGCAGCAGACACAAAGTCCCCCGGGGTGTTTCCTCCAGGGCTCTGTCTGCCTTTGACTCCCTGCAGCAGGCTCTGCCCGTTTCTTCTGGCAGCCTCCCTCCCTGCCCTGGCTCGTGGGGACACACAGGAGGGAACACAGCCAGAGTCACACCCGTGTCCTCATGCTGCTGCCTGCAGAAACCGTGCTGACACATTTTCCCTCTTCCTCATCTTCCCACCTCCAGCTCTGGGAGTTTTCTCCTGCTTCACCTCCCACAGCCGAGCGAAGGTGGCATGTTATGTAACAGGAGTCCTCGGGAAGGGAAACTGAGTCACAGCAGGGCGGGCTGGGGGACAAGGGAGGGCAGTGAGTGAGTTCAGCTCACCTGGGGATGCGTGGCCAGAGGAGCCCTCTCGGAATGGGGGCTCAGGCACAGCAGGAGCCTCCCTGCAGCAGAACTCGTTGCCATGGCGGGGAATCAAGGAGCCCGGGGCGAGACAGGAGGATCTGTAAACAGCCTGGGAAAGCTTCTGTGCTCCGGCTGGCTGCGGAGGGAAAAAATCAGATGGAAAAATACACAGCTGGGAATTAGGAGGGATCTTTCAGAGTCAACAAGGACTGGTTACAGGGTCAGAGAAGGAAGCTTGTGGGTCAGTGGTGAAATGAAAACAGCGATCACAATGGGAAAATGTACATATGTATATGTGGCCAAGGAAAAACAAATAGTGGTTCTTACGTTATGGAAGATATGAGATGTTAAGAATTAAAAAAAAAAAAACAAAACAACAATGAAAATACCAGGGAAAAAGCATACCCAGAAGGGCTAAGGGCAATAAGAACAGAGTTTGTAAAATTGTATTTGTATTGTTACAGACAAATGCTTAATAGAGATGGCAAAATTGCTAATGATACATAACAGGCTGAAACAGGCAGCAAATATTTCTGTTTGGTATTTGGAAATGAGCAGGCAGTTATATTTGTCTCACATCAAGCTGCTGAAGCAATTTCTAGTTCATTAATTATGTGGCCTTATTAAATATCATCTGCCAGGAATAAACATTGCAGAAGTGGTAGGCCAGGGTGCCTCAGCTCCATGCCCTGCCTGAGCCAGATCCTGGAGTGCAGCCCAGAGCCAGGGATGCTGCAGGAGGTAAAGGTGAGCTGGCTCCTGGAGAGAAAACAGGGGATGACCCAGATCTGTGCTGCCTGCTCAGCCTGGCTTTAATCCTACGCGAAGTAAGATTCAATTAATAAAGAATTAAAGGATAGAAATCTAATTAATGCCAGTCCACATGGTTTATGGAAAACAATGTCTTGTCAAACAAAGCTGCCTCGTTCCGTGGTGGGGTGATGTTGGCTGAACAGAGGTGACTGCAGCGCTGCACCAACCCAAAATTTGTGGGGTCTGGCTCTGAACTGGAGGATGCCTGGTCCCCCAAAATGGAGATTGGCAGACTGTCAGCAAAGGGGTGAAATGTGGGGTACGAGCAGCTCACAGCACTGCAGGGACTCTCCCCCTGCACAGGCTCACCCCAGCTCCTGCCCCACTGGCAGACTGGGGCTGCGGTGACACACACAGGGACTCTGCTGCACCCCTCAGCTCCTAATGGTTGGAGTTTCCCCTGTTAACTGAGGTTGAAGAAGACCTTTGGTGGCTGCAGGAGGTACTTTGTCTATCCCCCTTGACGATGTGTGAGGTGAAACGACCTCACCTCAACTCCTGCTCTTTGCACAGTCAGCCCACCAGCTGGTTTCCCACTTTTTCTTTTCTTTTTTCCCCTCACGATTCCCTTGTTGCTTTGTGCTGTTTTCTTTCTTCCCCTTTGTTTTAATCAGGGATAAGATTTTGGAGGCAAAATAGACCCACAAACAAGGCACAAGGAAGGGGACAGGCAGCTATGTCACGTCCAGTAGTGCCCTGCACATCTGGTAATTGGTTTCACTCCCAGCACAGTGCCAAGGCACACGGGGCTCTGACGGGCACTGGGCAGGCATCCCCCACATGCCAGGGGCAGGAGTTTATCATTCATATTTCTCCCATGCTGCACATCACTCTGCTTTCACTCCTGAGGAGGAATTATCCTTAGAAGAAATGCAAAGATGTTCTACAAAGGCAGGTCCCCAAGTACCTGTCACGTCACCCAGAGGTGCAGCAGCAGAGGGGGACTGCCAGAGCTGCTTGCAGGGAGGGCTTGAAAAGTTTCTTTATCAATGGGAAGGAAATGGAGAGAACAGCTTCTGTTTCCTGAGCAGAGGGAAGAGGGGAACACCGTGGACATCCCAGCACCCTGGTGCACTCTGGTGCCACGAGGGTGGCCTGGCTGGCCATGAGGCCACATCCCTGTGCGGCTGTCCCCTGCCGGGGCACTGTGTCCCCAGGTGGGGAGGCAGAGGTTTTATCCGCTCAGCCCGTGTCAGTCTCATTGCGATTCCGTGTCCTCGCGGCGTCTCCCGACACTGGATCATTTACAATGCCCAGGAGGCAAATACAATGACTCATTATTATTAGTTAATGAAGCATCCAAGCACTAAACCCACAGTCTGCCGAACGGATAAAGAGCTCGGGCTGAATCCGATTTAGCACGCATCTCGCTGGCTCCTCCGGCAGCGATGGAGCTGCCGCCTGCTGCAGCCCCCGGCCCCTGCCCACCCGGGATGCAGGCAGCATCCATCCCTCTGCCAGAGCCCGGGAGTGCTGCTGCCTGCTCCCCCTGTGTCACCGAGCAGAGCAGAGACCACCAGTAAGGCACTGGTACCCCCCTCCTGCAGCGGCAAATCCCCCACACAGAGCTGGCTTCAAAGCCACCAGCCTCAGGGGACAAGGCAGCCCAGGGGACAAGGCACCCCAGGGGACAGGGGACGGTGCTCTGCACCGAGGGGTCAGGGTGGGGTGAGGACAGGGGGAGGCATGAAGGACATGACACGTCCTTGGCTGGCAGCACGGATAATGCAGAGTTTCTCAGGCTGCATCTCCCTTCCCAGAAGAATAAATATTTGATAACAAATTACTTTGAAGATAATCCACTTAATCCTTTGCCATGTCTCCAGGTTTCAATATAATTAAAGTGTGATTAATGTTCTAAAGAAAAGCTGAAACCCCATGCCTCTTCTTGCCCCCTCTCCCCAGGCTGCAGGGGATGGGCTCAGCCCATGACAGGGATGGTGGGGTCCTACCAAAATCACTGCTGGTGGCCAAGTAAAGTCCAAAACTGGACCTACACACATCCTGCATGGCTCAAACCACCAGGTTTGGAACAAGGACAGGCAAACCAGATGTGCTTCTGGCACTGGGAAGGGCTGATACAGGCATGCACTTCCCAGGAGCTGCTCACACAGAAGTATCCCTGGACTGGGAAGGGGCTTTGGACCCAATGTCAGCTTCCTTCCAATTCTCCACCAGCCTCTCACTTTCATTAGCCCTTGTCCCCCACTCAGGGCTGCTGATGTCCCTCTGGTGTCCCACTTTAAGGCTGTGGTCTGCAGGACTGGTAGGATGCTCTTCTGCATCTCCCAAGGGCTGATGCAGCTCCAAACCAGGACTTTCAGATCCTCAGCCCCTTAACCCCACCTCCAGAGAGGCAAAAATATATTCTAGTGGTATCTTGGCAGGGATACACACGTGACAGTGCAGAACTGTGTGGGCTGGGGAGCAGCACAGAGGGGAGATGTGTGGGCTGTGCCCTGCTGATGGAGTGGGATCACCTTTCCACTCCTCAAGCACTGAAACCAGGGTTGAGTCAGTTGATTAAAAATAGAGAGTGAGGGGAGGTGTGAAAGCCATGGGAAAAAAAGGAAAACAGGAGAAAAATAAAGAAAAGCCAACCAACCTGAGACAATCTGCATTCGCCTCCCTATAGGTCCTGGAGCTGGGAGGTGGGGGCCTGGCACTTGGGGTATTTCAGAGCTGAGATACCTCCAGGGAGCCATGGTGACATCTCCCTGGTGCTCCCAGACTTGGCAGCACTGGTCCCCATGGGGATGGTCGCACCTCTGACTTGTCACACCTCACAGCACACAGCGAGGGACCCAAGGGATGGGTGGGGGGTGCTGGCAGCAGGTGACACCACTGGAGTTGGAGGACAGGACCCTCCCTCTGCTCTTCACTTCCCAGCACAGCTATCAGGAACTCAGATATTCAGAAACACCACGAGGTGCATCCTTCATTCCCAGCAGTGTCCCTTGTTTGCAGCAAACCCAGGCTGGATTTTCTGGATTTTGCTGCTCAGTGTTGAATAAAGTTCCCTACAGACCATTAGCACAATGTGTCTGGGACAGCACAGGCAGAGCTGTGCCAGCCACATGTGTGTCCCCTACCATCAGGGCAGAGCAGAGGAGAGGAAAGAGGCAGCCCTGGCTGCTGACACTCATATATTCCACTTCCCTCGTGGCAAAGCAGCTTTCCCAGCCAGCACTGGGAGGATGGATGTTGCTGCATGCAGCTCTGCTCTTGGTCCTGCATGACTGGTGCCACCACCTTGTCATTCCCAGGGAATTCCCCAGTTCTGAGCCAGCTCCTTTCAAGGCTGGGTGTCCTGAAGAGTTCCCAGCTCCAGCACAGGCTGAGGGCAGACAGATGAGCAGCCACAGTGGCAGAGCTGAACTGGGGTTAGTGTAGGAGATGATCCTGCCTGGGGACATCGCAGCATATCATGGGCATGAAGCCTTGGGGCCAGGCAAGCCGAGCTGTCCCTGCCAGCCCGGGGAATGTCACACTTTGCCCGCACCTAACGAGGATGTGGATCCTGGCTAAAATTAACACTGTGCTTTCACTGCTCCGGTCCTTCCAGGGCTTTCCTTGTTGTGTGCCCTAGGATAGTTGTGTCTTCAGGTCAACCCTGTTAAGAGAAGCTTTGCAGCTCAGGACCATTCATCATGAAGTTAAAAACCCCCTCAGCTCAGAGAGCGTGGGAGAGCAGCACAGAGCTGCGCTTATCAGACAGCTCAGCCCAATCAATGCTGGCTCTAAGGACGTGATAAAGCTGCAGTATTCAGAATATGAGGTTTAGCTATTGAATGTCAATAGGTGGCCTGTGCTTTTAAGCATCAAACACAGCAGGCATCTCTCTGCAAGTCGGGATGCTGCCCTGGAGCTGCTTCTGCAGCCGGCACGCGGGCAGGGACATGAAAATCTGCTGAAGAGAAGGAGCCAGTTGTCGAAGCCTGCCAAACTGTCAATGGGAAAAGAGTTACACTGCTGAAGGATCAGTTATTCAACAGAGATGGCAGTTTCATTGCTGGGATGAATCATGGAGCTGTGGCAGCCGTGGTGGGGGAACTCTGCCTGGCAGAGGCTGTGCAGCCATCAGGGTCCGTGCTGCTGGAAGCTCTCAGAGTGACGCTGGGCACCAAGAGCAGGGTGGGTTTCCAAAAATATACCATCAGTTTTTGCATCACAAGCTGCAGGGTTTACATTAAATGATAATGATAAGGAATAAAACTCAGCACATTCCAAATTTTTCTCTTGCAGGTGCTCAGCAGAGTGCAGTCTGCAAGGCAAGAGAGCTCTGCTCCGAGTGCTTTGCTTTTTGCTCTGTAGGGTTGCCCTGAGGAAGGAAAGAAACAATTGCTTTCACAAGCCTTCCTCCCTGCCTCTTTCCTCCTTCTGTTTTCCCCATTGAATTCGGACTCTCAAACAAAACTAGGCAAAGAAACTCTCCTGGTGGTCTCTGGCCAAGCTCTCTGCAGCAAGGAGAGGTATTTTAGGAGCATCCTGCTGGCCTTTCTCTCTCCCCTTACAGGACCTGGACAGCCATAGTGCTAAAGACCACTGGAAAAGGGCTTGAAATCAGCCTCAACCAGCACCTCCAAAAACCACTTGGCAATGCAGGAACCCCAAAGTCCCTTCTCTGGCTGTCCCTCCCCCCTGTCCCCTGAGCCCTGGGATGCCCCTGAGGGCTGTGCCCACACTGAGGCATGTGAGGGTTCACCTGGGGCAACGCCAGCAGGCAAGTTTTGTATTTATTTCCCTTGAAAATATGTCCTTAACGGGCAGTTAACATTATGCTTAAGTGACAACGAATTACACATTTCATTTAAGAGCAGGCACAAGGAACAGTGTAATTCCCTATAGACTAATGGTGCATTTCTCCTCACAGACAGTCAATTAAATATTTAATCAGCACAATAGCCAGTTAAGTATTGTATATGGCCATAAATACAGCCCAATACATTTCCATGCCACATTAAGCTGAAGCTTGTAGACACTTGTCTCCCCAGCATCAGGCACGACAGCTCGGTCAATGCATCCTTTGAAAGCAGATTCTATTTATTTTCTGTCATATTAAGCAGGCATCATTTCTGTCCTGTCCCAGCCAAGTATATTAACTCCTCAGCAGCACCATGTGAATAATTTGTATCAAATTGTGGACTGGGGGAAGATTCCTGCCTTCCTGCTCAGCAGCTGTTTGTGAGGTGACTGCAAATGTATTTGAATAGTTTCTCTTCGGGTCACATCCTGGAGCTGCAGCAGTGGCTGGAGGGCCACTGCTCTCTGTGCTCCTTGGGTGCTTTAGAAGAGATGAAAGATTCAGCAATTAAAAACACAAGCTAGAAAAAGAAAGGGAAAGAAAAGAATTCTGCTTCTCCTCATTTAATAGAGAGGGATGAGGTTGGAAAGGGATTAAAATTTAGGTTNGGGAGGGGGCTTATGGAACCCTTCAAGGACACAGCAGAGCACTGGGTGTGGGTTCTTGGTGGCAGCACAGCACAGGCTGTGGGCACAAGTGTCCCCCATGGGCAAGTGGAGCTGGCCCCAAAGGAGAACAGTGCAGGGTCTGGGTATGCAGGGCCATTCCAGTGCAGTGTCCAGAGAGAGAAACATTAATTCCTCTTTCCCACCCTCTAGGAGATGTGTTCATTCTACCAGTGTCTTCTTTCAGGCTTGATTTCTGCTCTGCTTGCTTTCAGTCCCCACTTCCCAAGCTCTCATCGGCTCAATTATAACCATAAGAATAAATCTATTTACAGTGCCTTGTTGCAAAATGAATCAATAAACCTGAAGCAAGCACAAAGCCAAATCCTCAACATCCTGAATGGTTTTGTGTCAGCTGCAGCAGTGGGTGCCTCCCACCAGGATCCCCCCTGAATCTCTCAGGTGAGTGCTGTTTGCAAGCACAGGGGTCATTCCTGGGACAGAAAGTTAAGCACATGTATCATGGACAGATGATTTTCTTTTCTGGCTTCTGAGCAACTTCAGATGCAACTCAAAATCCTCTTTTTAGTTTTGGCAGCCACAGTGATCAGTGCTGGTAAAGCAACGAGAGGAACATAAATGCTTGTGGAGACAAGCTGTGCTTGGAAAAGGGGTCTGCTTGATTTCAAGATTTCAAGCACATATCAAGGGCACAGCACCTAAATATGGCAGAGCTCCCAAAAATCGGGGACCACATAACTAGAGGGGTGTGCCACAGTAAATCCTGCAAAATGCCACTGTAAAAGGCTTTTCAAGGGTTGTGAGCCATCCTTTGGAGAGCTGGAGACTGGGAAAAGGTGGTGTGTAAGGGAAGGTCAGGCTATGAGAGGGACACCAGATTTTGATTCATTTTGCCTGTTTTAGAATAGCTTCTGGAGAAATCTGTGACATTACATAAAGGTTTGGGAAAGTAAAGACTGTGTAACTCACTGGAGGCTACTGCACAGACAAGGCACCCCAGGCTGAGTGGGTCCACACTTTTCCTGGTGGCCAGGACTGTGACAAGTGGCTTCATGACCTCACAGAGTTCCATCCTGACACAATATTCCATCCTCAGCCTGGCTACCAGCATGCTTTTGCTGACTGCATCAGCAAATGTGGCTTTAAGCCACATGAATGCCCTCAGTTGTGTGCCCCTTGCCTTAATTACAGCCTGAATTTCATCAGAAGTCAGTTTGATCCTAGGTACAGGGAGAATTGGAGCTGGGAACCTGCCCACAGGTGCCCCCAGCCACCCCCACGGGCTTCCTACTAATAAATCCCCTTCCATTAGGAAACAACAGGCAAGTGCCAAGGGTGGTTTACACTTTTCTCTCTCTGTTGCTCTTAGTTCAACCTCTGCAGCAGCTGCCAGGAGCCATAAATCACCAAGCACAGTCCTGGAGCTGGGGATCACTGTCTTGTAAAACAAACATCCTCCAGATTTTGTAGCACCTGACGCTGGTTACAAACTGTTGGTTGTCAAATTCTTCCTCTTCTATTTATTTCCCAGCCCCTCATCTGTGCTACTCCTTGTCTGCTATATATCTTCTGTTTATTGTTATTTCTTTTCCCCCTTTGTTTTAATAACTCTTTTACTGTGGATTCTTGTAAAAACAGCTGCTCCAGCCAGTAAAAGAAAAAAAAATAAAAAAAAAGAATATCTGGAAACAGATGCCCTGGCATTGTTTCAGCTATAATCTGTAAGATTTATAATTCCTCTTCAGTTCAATATTGATTCAGAATAAAGCAACTCAAAACACACTGGCAGCTCACATCTTTTTGTAGTCTTCTCCAGTCTTTCTTCTTCTCTGCCACATTTCTTTTCTCTTCATCCACACAACTAAAATATGCAGAGGAACAATCCAATCCAAGCTGATGAGATATACCCATGTGCCTGTAGAGCAGAGGGTTTATGTCTGTGGAAGCTCAGAGGAATTATGCCAGCTCATTTTTTATTGTTTTAATTTCCTTCCTCTTGTCCAGCATTATCTGCCTCCTCCCAGCTCTCCCTCTTAAGTCACTGCCCTGTATTTCAGGGACTCTGGGAGTCCCCAAAGCTCCCAGGGAGGCAGTGGCAGCCTGGCAGCCCTGAGCCAGAGCACAGTACCTGCCAGGGGACACAGCTGGGGCCATTCCTCTTGGCCTCAGGGTGCAGGAGCCCAGGGAATGGGCACTGAGGCTCCTCATCAGCCCATCTGCCACTGAACAGCTCCACAGTGAGTTCCCTGGCACCACACTGAGAAGGAAACACTAGAATTTCCCTTCCAGAAAGTGCCTTGAGAGCCCCCACAGGACAGGAGAAAGCTGTTAGCACACATCTCAGGTCTGTGGGGAAAAAAAGCCTATTTAGGATGCATGTGTTAAATACAAGGCACCAGATGTCCCTGAAGCCTGACTGTACGTGGCTTGAGGGCCACACCACCCATCCACCAGCACACAGATTTCTTTTGACCCCACAGCAATGAGAGTCTACCTAAGTGCTGAGTGGAAGGGTTGTCTGAAGCCTAAAAGAGGAATCTGCTCTTTTGAACATTTTCCTACATGTTAGACCATGCCACCTGCCTCTTACATCTCAGCTTCTCTCAGGACTATTTGCTTTGAATGTTGGGGCTATTTATAACTGGCCAAGTCCAGGGTTCCTTGCTCATTCCTGAGAAAGCTCTGCCAGTCCCACAAGCTGTGTCTTCCCAGTGGAGCTCCCATTTGGGTACTGTAAATGTATTAATTTCTTCTTTAGGAGGGGTAGCCTGAGCTCTCATTAGATTGTAAAACTGAGATGGTCTCCAGTCTCACATCTCACCCAGATATGGTACCACCCACGTTCTCCAAGCCCAGTAGATCCCTTTGGGTTTCCCCTCAGATTCTCCCCTGTGTTCTCTTATCCTCTGGCTGCTTTTCCCTCTGAGGAAATGGGCCCAAGGGCAGCACACAAAGCAGACACATGTCTGTGCTTACCTAAAGCCAGGCTCTGAGAGGCACAAATTTAGGAAGTATCAGTCCTATGATAAGGTGGGACATGCCACTTCTAGCAGAGCCAAATTGCTGCAGGGAATTTGATTTGGGGAAACAACTCCCAGTCCTCCCAGCCCACAGCCAGGCTGTCTCAGTTGGGAAGAAGTTCACTGATTCCCCCACGTCAGCCCAGAGCTGAGAAACCCTCCAGCAACCATTTGCATCCCTGTGCCTGGAATGGCAGAAATGCTTCTAGAAATGTTCCCAGAGGCTCTACATCAGCAGAAGAGCTGCTCTCCATGCTGTCTGTCTCCAGACTGGAGTGTCCCGTTCTCCCCAGCTTGGAGCCTCCTGTCAGGGTGGATGATTTCTCCAGCAGACAGGAGGGATGGGAAGGCAACCAACCAAGCCAAACCAGGCTTGTTTTTAGCAAGCTCAAAATCCATCTTCACCATGTTGGCCCAGCCTGAAACACGTGCTAGCCAGCGAAAATGCCAGACAGGAGCAGCTTTCTATGCTGAGAGTCCCTGTGGTCCCCAGCTAGATGTCAGGCACAGCCTGCTGTAACCAGACAGCCAATGTCCCCTGCATGCTGCCCAGTCTGCATCCCAGCAGAGCACACAGACAATTCTGGGAAGTCACCAGGGAATGGCAACAGTGAAATGACTGCATGCTTCCAGCACGACAGCTTGGGAGGCAGAGGTGGCTGTGGCTCTGGGAGTGCACCAGTGTCAGCACATCTTGAGCAGGTCAGCAGGGTGACAGGCACCAGGAATGACTCCTTGCCTCTGTGTTCAGCTCCCAACAGCAGTGGTGGGGTTTGCAGATTCAGTGTGTCACATTTTCTGTGCTGTCCTCTCCTTCCCATAGGAACAGCACCAGGACTGAGCCCTTTTGTGAGCTCTCAGGTCTGTCAGCTGGAGAGCTGGGACCCGTGACCTGTCTGAGGTTTGTTTGAAGTCTGCTGGTGCAAAACAACTGGGATTTAACAAATTGGCAATCTCTGAGGGGGAAAAAAACCCTATTCTGTTGAAGCATTTCCAACCAGCTCTGTGGTCACTGTACTTTTCTTTCAAGAACTGATGCACAACCCACACACAGTCCCCCAGCCTCTCCCTGCCTTGCACCTCCTGCCTCTCCAGCTCATTTCCAGCACAATTCCCCACTTCTGGCCATCACCACTGTTAGTTACTCTGCCACTCAGCATTTCCAGGAATGTGCAAGTGCACAGCCTTTCCCATGCAGTCCCACGGCAGGGACTGGTCCTGTCCAAGCCCAGGGCGGGATGGGTCCCGTGGGAAGCAGGATGCTGAGGGGAGGGCTTGCTTGCCCTGACAGCCACTGTGCCAGGAGCTGGCAGAGCCATCACCAGCCAGTCTGGGATTCTCCTAATTTGATTATTTGTTGGCTGCCTTCAGGGTGCCAGAGGACAACGAACACAGCCAGGACACGCCTGTGGGTTGGTGATGGAGATTCATTAGGCTTATTGCATACCCCATTACACAGTTATGAGACTCTCTGTGGCTCTGACAAAGCTCTCTAGAAGATTTGCAGTCACAATGCTCTTTCTTGGTCTGTCTGTATTTATTTCAGGGAAGAAAGGGGGAGCTAGGCATGACAGTGGCTGGAAAAACAGTCCATGTGGAACTATTCCCATAGGAGAGTCCACACTTCTGCAATCCCTGGGCAGGGAGCAGGGAAATGTGACTTTCCAGATGAGAGCATCTCTTCTCCAGTGCTGGACACATTAACTGTGTTTTCCTTCCCTTCTCCCTTCTCAGACAGGCCAGCAGCAAAGCAAGATGTTGCTCTCTCAACTCTGGTTCACCCGGTTCCTCCCTTGCTTGCTTTCCTGGGCAAATCTATGCGTCAGCTTCAGGCTGAAATCCAAGAGTCCCAGAACTGACTTTCTCGCTCAGTTTCCAGCAAATTAAGCAAGCAAACACCAGAACTGTACAGGAGTGTTCTGGGGCACAGAAAAACATGAACCCCTTCCCTTTTTCTCTGCCCTGGTAACACAGGGATCCCCGATGCCACCCCTCTGACCCTCTGACCACACAGCTCCTGCCAAGGGACTTTTCTGCCTGCTATTTTCCCTCAGTGATATGGACTGGGTTCAGCCTGAGGTCTTCCTTGGGTGGATGAATTTTCCTGTCTCCTCTGAAACTTTTTGATGTGTTTCCCAGGAGGGAAAGTCTGGGGGAATCCCGTGGGAAGTGCTTTGTGTTACAGTGCTGTGTACTGCAAGAGGATGGTTATTAGCACGCTCAAAGCAGCTGTCAGTTATCTTTCATCCTGCTGTATCCCCTGGGAATAAGGCAGAAAGCTCTGCACAGGGCTTTGCTCAGTAGGCTCAAGTCTTTAACATAGGGCTGCTGAATTAACAACCCTCAGCAACAGCAACAGCAATGGGATGTGACAGCCACAGCCTGGGATGCCCCTGGTGCCTCGTGTCGGCCCTGCAGACTCACCTGCTGAGCAACACAGATGTGGGACATGCAGGGTTTTGCTTCCCAGGCTTCCTCCAAAGGCAGCATCATCCCTTCTCTGTTCCTCCTCCCACCCCAGCCCAACGCTGGTCCTCCCATGTGGTCCTCCCTGCAGAAGGAGCCCAGGGAGCACTGAGAGCCTGTCACAGTGAGTGCTCCTGATGGTCCCAGGTTAATCACTGCCTCTCACGCACACAGACACTTAAGGTTGTTGTTTCCTGCCTCAGGAGACTCATTACTGGCTGCCTCACAGGGCAGAAGGAGAGGAAGGAGGAGGATGGGAGGGATGAACTGCAGACTACAGGGGGAGGAGAAGAAAGGACATTTGGGATCTTCAGGATGAAGGCAGCACTGAACCTCACCTCTCCAAGTGCAAACATCTGGTCCAAGTAAGTCGCTGTAGCATCTTCCCAGCCAAAGAAGGGGAAAATTTCTCCAAAGGAGAGGCTGCCTGTTAGAAATGCCTGTTGGGACAGGGCCTTCCAGGGAGAAAACTGCCTCTTCATTGACCTCCAGATAATCTCTGTGTACTTCTGTATATCAGAGTTAAAATATAACAGAATTGCGGTTGAATTACAGGATTCAGCTGATGGGAGATGTACAATTCCTTCCACAATGTCTTTGTGTGTCTCAGAGGCCAGAAGCTTTATCAGGCTCTGAAGAAATAGAGAGAACAAGAGCAACCCTGGGGATGTGAATAAGAAAACATGAGGTATCCAAAGCTCTGATGTTAAGATTCTAATTCATCTCTAAAAGATAAAAAACTGGCAAAACACACTGAGCAGCTGAGCAGCTCCATCCATGGCTGATGGCTACCTGCAGCCACAGGGCAGCCTGCAGGAGTGAGGCTCCCTGAAGATGCAGAGGGCAACCACTTTGAGACACAGCTGAAGGTCTGAGCTGACCCAGTAGGACTCATCCCACAGGCCTGAGCAGCGAGCTCCTGGTGCCACAGAGCGTGGCGCTCTCCCTGTCCATCACTTCCACGTGGTGGATCAGCACCACGACTCCAGGGAGCTCCTGCCCTCCCAGTCTCATCCTCTCATCCCATCCCACACCACATCTGCCTTCCTTCTCTGCTTCTCAAACACAGCTTGTTCTGCCTTTCTTTTTAGAGACAGAATATAAAGGACAGAGGTCCTGGTTTCCTTGTAGCTCTTGAACACAAGAGCCCTTGGAGAGGATCTATTTTAAGAGAGGAGAGCCTTCCCAGTGCTGGCAAAGCAGCCCAGCAAGGGCAGGCTCAGTGCCGTGCCCTCCAGTCGGGCACTTGAGACACCTGCTAACAGCCACTCCAGCTGCCAAATGCTCCTCCAGCAGTGCCAGAAATCAGTGTCTCCACTACAAGCTCTGGCAGGATCCATGGGGAAGAGGGAGGAAGGTGAATCCTCCACTGCACACCTTCTGCCCTGGCTCATGGCACGGGTGGCAGCAATGCCACCTTTTCCCTGCAGTGGGCAAAAGCACCTGCTGGGTGGCTGAGGCCCCCTCCAAGGCTGAACATGCCATGTTTTCAACCCAGAGGGCTGAGGGAACAGGAGGCTCCCATGGGAAGAGCTGCCCAGGCTCCCCTTGCTGAGGGCAATCATTTTTTCCTCAGTATGAAAAATCCTGAAGCTGATTTTATGTCAGATGCAGAAGGCAGGGCAAGATCCCACAGAAGCCACTTGGCACATTTTGTTCTGGTTTTAGAATCATAGAATCATTTAGGTTGGAGGAGACCTTTAAGATGATGGAGTCCAACTGTTAACCCAGAACTGCCAAGTCCACCAGTAAAGCAGCCCCAGGCTTGTGCTCCAGGGTCACATCTCATCATGGAAAGCCCCAGTGTGTCCACTCCAGCCTTGCCTGGTAGGTCATTCCCTGCTTTTTTGATTCTCCACTTGGGAAGGTGCTTCTTGACATCTGTTCTGAATTTGATTCTTCTCTATTTAGGTTTTATAGCCCTTTTTCCTCTCACCTTGGTAATTCAGATGATATTAGCCATATCACTTAAAGTTTTTAATCACTGAACCTAAATTTTCTTATAATCAGCTTTATTTTTCCCTTTCCATATTTTTTTTAGTGGTGGGTTAAGCATCTTTATCCTGATTTCCCCTTTCTACATGGTTATTTTTTTAGTGGTTTCAACAGAGTTTATCACACTTAGCAAATGATCTGTTAAAAGAGAGCTTGAGCATGTAAGTGTTCTGTACCAATGCAGATCCACCCTAAAGAAGACTTTGGACCCCAGTGATGTTCCTTTCACCCCAGAATGCATCCAGCAAGCTGGAAGAAGAGCAAACCTATCTTCCAGGTTCAGCTCAGTGATGTAGAAATGAATCCTGTTCACAGGAAAGCTGCAAACCTCCATTGAAATCAGCTCCTTGTTGCTCTCACATATGCACTGGAGAGTGTCTTTAAATTCCTCCTTGTCAAAACCATGCAAGCCCTTGGCGAGCCCATTTTAAGAGCTGGTACCTGTTCCAAGCACTAATGGCTGCTTCAGGGAACAGAAAAGTGAGGCTGAAGGCTACGATGTTCAAAGCTGCCTTAATTATTAGAGCGTGAGCTTCCAAATCCCTTGAGAAGCACAGAGAGTGTTGGCCTCAAAATTCACGGTGTGCTCAGAGAAGCCAGGGAGTTTTGGGGACATCTTGACTGCAGTCTGTCTGCCTGGCTCCACTGGACTTGGAATGAGTCCGATTCATTGCAGCAGCTCTGAATTCAGAGCAGAGGGAGCAGACAAGGCTCATTGCCTATTCCAGCCAGAGAGACTGCAACAACATTTGTGGTTTTCGTTTTTTCTTTAAAATAAGGTTACTTGAGTAGACAGCCAGGAATAGACACTCTGTCTCCTCATTCCTAGACTGAGCCCCACTGATAATTATGCACAAACTGTCAGGGCTGCTTTGGAAAAGCAGTTCTAGAACTAAAGCAGCCTGACATGCAGAGCTTTGCCTGGAGAAGTGCTGTCCTCAATGACCACCAAAGTCCAGCAGGGAGACCTGGGACCATTCAGACCCTGTACAGTGCAGCAAGAACTTTTTCTCTCAGCCAGTCATGTTCCCGAAGGTTGGGCAGCCTGGCCAAGAGGGGCATGGATTCATTTTACTCCTGAGGAAAAATGTATTCCTGTGCAAAGGAAATCTCTGGATATGTAGGGATATCTGTTTGCAATGTGGAATGCGTGAGGCTCCCTCCTTGCTTCATACTCTGCTCCAGTATTTATCTTCCCAGCAAGCCATCACTGCCTCATCTTCCAGGACTGTGCTTCAACTTAGACATCAGCAATTTCCCCTGCCACAGGCAATCAGTGAAATTACCTGATTTAAGGCCAGAGGAGTCAAAAATGTTACACTTTGGGAAACTCTTTCCACAGCTCCATTGCTTTTGCATGTCTCCAGGCTGCAGACAGATCCAGTCACCTCTTCCATTTCGCACCAGGCTGGAGGAGTGACCACTGGTGATGGCACCACTTTCCAAGCAGGACCCTGAGCATCCTCCACCAGCAGCCAGCTTCAGCCACCCTCTCCTGCCCTGCACTGCTGGGCTCTGTTTGTCCAAAGTAAATTCAGACAGATTTCCCTGTTGACCGTGGGGATTTTGCTTGCTCAGGTGGATCACCATTTTTATTTTATTTATTTTTCTGCTAAAACTCTGTTCTACGCAGATAAAACCCCAGGTCAGTCACGCCACAGGTAACTCCCAACCAGGGCACAAGGATTCATGGATGTTGGTGCTGGCTCTTCATTTCTTGGGAGGCATGGGGAGAGGGTTGGATGCACTCCCGCAGTGACAAGGTTTGCAATTTCTTTTTAAAAGCCTGTAATCATCTCACTTCTGTGAGCTATTCAGGCGTTTACATTGTTTTTCAGCATCTTGAGTGCTGGCTGGAAGCAGCTCCAGGGTTTGGGGGAGTGCAGCAGGATTGCTGTGGGGGGCTGTGCTGACAGGCACCCCCATACTGAGCAGAGGAGGGCTGTGCTCCTGCCACAGGTGAGCAGGTTCCTCGGCATTGTCTTTTATCAGGAAAGAAAAAAGGGGGGAAAAAACCCCCAACAAATCAATTCTGTTCACATGAAATATGAGCTGAACTTCAACTAATAAACACTGAAGGATAAAGAAATGCCACGAAAACAGAAGTCCTGTTGTGACACAGCCATGGCTGAGGTTCATTCATTTTTTAGAGATTGTTTTTCTTTTTCTCCTCCTGGCTAAAAATGAGATTTTCAGAAAAGAGAAAGCATCACCAGCATACAAACACACATCAAAAAATGAGCTGACTTTCCCTATGGGTGCAGCCATCTGACACAGGATACAGTGTGGACACAGAGACCTGGATGGGAGCTCCCTAGCTCCATCCCCTGTTGTGGCAATGTGTATCTGCAGCATCTGGGAACTCAAGGAAAAAACTTAACCGGCTCTTGGGTGATATCTTTCCCCATTTCCCCCTTGCAGATATGCCATCCCTCTGGCAGTGTTTTCTCCCCCTAACCCATGCTGTGAGGCTGGCACAGCAGTGGGAGCATGGAAAGCCAGCTCTTGCCTCACTTAGCAGGAGAGGGGGGATCCCATAACCATTCACCTCACTTTCAGGGATCCAGAGGACTCCCTGCTTTCCATTAGCCACCCCTGCAGAAGTTCCAAGGTCGAAATGCAGCCCTTCACATGAGTCGGTCCTTGCCCTGAGGAGCTGCAGTCGGAGGAGAGCAGAAGGCAGGAGAACACTGATTCCCTAAGTCTGTGCCATCTCGTCTCCATGCTGTCATGCCATCTGTGGGCTTTATCCCAGGAACTCCTGTCACATCCACTCCCATTAGCATTTTTCAATGCTCTCCTGCCCTTTCCCAGCATCTGCTGACCAAGTCCCTCTGGTCAACCCTGCTCCTCATCCTTCATCAAGGCTTTTAATTTTTATGATGCTGTTACCCACTTTTGCTGCACTCTGCCCTGCAGCAGCTCAGCACACGAGCTGCAAACCAGGCAACCCAGCTCGCTAGCAAAGAGACCTTCCAGATGGGGATTGAGCTGCTATTAATTTATCCTATATTTGTTTTGAAAAGATGCCTGGGGAAGGTACACCATTTCCCTTTCCAGTTAGAGGCTTAACAGCCACAGGCTTTCTCCTTTCTCAGAAATGTAAATCCATGTTTATTTTGCATGTACTCGATCAATCTCCAAGGCATTGCATCCAACAGGCCAAAATCAGAGCTCTGTCTCCAGCAAAACACTTCAGGAGAAAGAGGAGAGGGAGACATGCTCTACCTTTACTAGAAGAAACACCTATTTATTTGGGACTGAGGCAGCTTCATGGAGTATAAATTATTTTAATTGGTAAGCCCAACAGGACTCACTCCCTCTTAAAGCAGAAAGGGAAGACCTGGAACATCCATTTCCGGAGTGATCACTGAGGAGCAGCCAGACTTCAATTCCTACGAGGCTCTTCAGAGGGTTTGATCATTCAGGATGCTCTCACATATACAAAATACTAATCTACCTGCAGCACCAGCCATAATCTGTTCCCAGTTAAAACTTGTGCAACTCTGCTGAAGCCAATTTATGAAGCAAACATTTAATTTAGCGAGCAGGCTCACAATCCTAAATTTAAACATATGTCAAGCCAGCTAGTGGCTTTGTTTTAATTAACTCTCAAACTTTGTGGCTGTCATTTCTTTATATAAATGAGGATGTTCTGCCAAGGGCAGCCTGTGAGCCTGTGTGCATCCCTACGAAACCTCCCGCTATTTCACAGCCACTTTTCAAAGAGCTCTTGCAGAGGTAAGGGGATGTGGATGTTATTATAAGGGTCCATATGGCAGTACACTGGCACTGCAGCATTAAATCAGAGGTATTGTAGCTTTCCAGCCTGGATTCTCACAGTACCAGGTAATGTATATGTAGCTTTATTGTTGTACAATTTTAGTGGCTATGCATTATTCAGGAGCAGCCTAAGTCTCTGCGCTGCCGGAGGTGATTCAGTGATGATAAAGGGAATACGCTTTGCTTTAAAGGCAGGAGTGAAGGGATTTCACGGGTCGGTATCTTCTCCACCCACGGAGAAACAATGGAAGCGTTAACACTTCTGGTAAAGAAATCAGCTGGCGACAAATTCTCATCGATAATTAAAATGAAAGAGCAAGCTGCCTTAACAAGTAGTTAGACTTAGGAACTCTAACCTGCTCTCTAAATTAAATGCTTTCCTTGATAATTTGGCTCTCGCAGCAGGCACTGAAATCTGCTGGAAGATGCCATCTAGTGGGTTATGGAAGTTTATTTAAGTTTAAACCCACTTGCTGGTGTGGGGCGAGGGTGGCAAGAGCTGCAAATGCTGAGGTGCGTAATGGTTTCCGTAGACTTTTTGTTGTTGCTCCAGGAAATCAGGTATTTCCCTGCGGGGGTTTGCATTGGAAGAGAACTAATATTTATTTTCCCAGTGCCCAGCAGGGCACCGGATTGTCACAGCTCTGCTGTTGACACAGCCGAGCCTCACGGCTGCTGTGCTGGCAGAGCATCTTCCTGAGCGCCGGGGCTGCGTGCTCTTCACCGAGGAAACGCATCCGCTCCCATTTTTAGGAAAGCTGTGCCGCCATTGTTTCTTTTTTTCCTAAAAAGACCCTTCAAACACTATCCTGTGCCTCTGAATTATGTCGTTTACATTACAGTCGAAGCCACTTAATTGCTACCCGACTAAACAGCGCTGGTTTTGAATGCGAACCACGGATGGGGATGGATTTGGAGCGATCCTGCCTGTTGGTGTGGCCGGCGATGGCATCTCCATCCATGGTGGAGACTGGCTTGTCCCCCGGCTCTTGTGTGCCCGTGGGGCCAACTCTGTCCTTTGGGGATCACCCGGACCCTTTGGGGACCACCCGGACCCTTTGGGGAGCACTCAGAGCCTTTTAGGGAGGCACCTGGACCCTTTGGGGAGCATTTGCAGCCCTTAACCTTCAGACTGCTCTGCTTCTCCCAACCCTAGTCCCCGCTCCCATCTAAGGGGTCTCTCCCTAATTAAGGGGTTTTAAGCCAATTAACCACTTTGACTCCCCCCCACCGACGGCCCGCTCAGACACCCCGCCGCGCCGCGGCATCCTCGGAGCGCCGTTCTTAGAGAGTCATTAGCGGGGAGTCATTAGCGGGAAGTCATTAGCGGGGAGTCATTAGCGCAGGGTCAT